>RJWJ010012234.1:0-42087 GCA_004363605.1 Indri indri
AAAATGATGACCCATGATCATTCCATCAGACAATTTTAAATTCTGGTCACCTGGCACTGAATATCAACAAATGACAGAGCACAATTCTCAAAAAGCAGTACATGGTAAAAATGTGAGAGTAAAAATCAGCTACACACTGGGAAACAAAATATCAAACTTCATGAAAAATGAAAACTATGAAGGATGAATATGGCAGAAAAAGACTTTAATTTACTCAGAGACAAAGTGAAAAAAATGAGTTTGAATAACTAAGGAACGTGTTATCAGGGCAGATATAATTGATATATACTGATTTCCATAGCTTGAAAACAGAAAATACACTTCTTTTTAATTGCCCTTGGCTTCATGATACTACACTACATATCTGATCAATAAATTCCATACAGTCTAATTAGGACAGACAATGTTCTCTGGCCACAATGCAATATAATCATAATTTATTAAAATAATTTAAACAAAACCGTACCAGCTGGAATTTAAAAATACTACTGATAAAAAAAGCAAAACTATGTCAAAATTCCCCTATAAAACTAACTCCATTTTAAAGAATATTTTAAAAATGAACAAAATACTGCAAAAACTTATGGATTATATCAATATCATAAAGAAAATTAGTATTTTAGATACTTACAATAATTACAATAATAATTACAATAATGTAAAAAGAGAAAATGTATATAAATATATTGGAAATTCTGTTTGAAAAGTTGGGGGAAATGCCAAAATAAATCTAAGAAAAATAGAATGGAAAAATTCATAAAGATACAAATGAACATTAGTGAGTCGTAACAGTGAAAAAATTTTCTTTAGAAATCTAATAAATGATACAACTAATTTAGGGAATTTTAGTGAGAATAAAAGGGAGAAAGCAGTATTTTTTGATATCAGTGAAGTCAACAGGAAAATAAGCAAATCTACAGAGAATTTTAAACCTATAAACTCATTTCTATGCAAATATATTTGAAAACCTGGATCAAGTATTTGAATTTTTATGAAAAAGTAGAGATTCTAGAAGAATTAAACATTTGAAAAAATTTGTTATTATTAAAAAATAAAGTAATAAAAGGCCTACCTACCTAAAATGCCTCTGCAATTATGTTAATAATATGCTTTAAAAATTAGGCTCTGTTAATGGTATTTAAATTATTGTAAAATCAGAAAGAAGTCAAACATTCAATTTTTTTGGAATCAGTATACTATTGCTACCCAAACTGCCAAGTGTATACTAAAAAACTGTAGTCCATCTCATTTATCAATGTAAATAAAAAATTCGTAGATACTGTTAGAAAATCAAATCCAGAAGCACTTAAAAATACATCTCAAATAAAAGGAGTTTATTTCTGGAATATGTCAATATAATATAATATGTCAATATAATATAACATCACAATACAGTGTAATATATTCTAATTTACCACTATAACAAAATAATGTTGTCATCTACCGAGATGCTGAAAAAGCAGTGAAAATGTGCATCCCTTCTTCACTAAAAAGGAAACAAAAACTTTTAATGAAATTAGAATAAAAAGATTCTTCTTTGACATGGTGATATAGCGGGGGCTATGCATCATGGGAAAACACTGAGCAATTTCAGAGAAGTCCTGGAGGTACTAGTGATGGAAAGAAGTTAGAGAAAATATTGAGATATAAAAACTGGAAAGTCAAATTTTACTTATCTGCACATGACGTAATTGTATTCATGGGAAATTTTGACCAACCAAATATTATAAAGCATAATTATAGTATATATTATAAAACATAGTCAAGTAGTTGAGTAAAAATACACAAATGTATCTGCCCTGCATAAAAAAGAACTAGGTAGAAAATGTATCCAAGAGTGCATTTCATCTATAATAAAAAACACATTTAAATAGCTAGAAAAAATATAAAAATTGAGGTTGTAATGTGTATGAAGAAACTTAAAAGACAATACTGGAAAGGTGTTGCTGCCATTTAGTAAGAGAGTTTCAGTATCCCAAAGACATTCTGTCTTTCTTATAAATTTAATATGATCACAATGAAATACTTACTGTGCCTTTTTTTTAACTTGACATTTCGTTTATAAACCTCATGTTTAGAAAAAAGTAAAAAGGTTCATAAATGTTTTTAAAAATGGAAAATAAAAAGGGTACTGGTCTTAGGCAGATATTAAAACATATATTAATAATATAGCTACTTAATTAAAGTCATGTGGAAGAAATGCATGAGTAATAGTCCAGACAGTGGAATGGGATAAAGTTCAAAATGAGCAACACATAAGCTCTGGGCTATCACTGGGGAAATGATAGATTTTCCATAAATGACATTGAGACCACTGTGTGACCTGTTAGAAAAAGAAGTTGACACTTGCTTTTTTTCTTTTAACAAAATATATTTTAGATGAATAAATTATGTGAATATAAAAATTATGGCCTAAAAGTACTAGAAGTACACAAGTAAAAAACTGTCTTTAACAATCATACGGTGGAGACAGTGTGTATTAGCTTACAAACCATTTGAGAAAGGTTTTATACATTTAACTATGTAAAAAATAAAATTTTTTTTCATGGAAAACAAAAAAAAGTTCAAAGGCACATGTCATTGTAGAAAATACATCAGCACTTCCTATTGCAGACAAAGAATGAATTTCCTTGGCATTAAAATATCTCCTAGGAAAGGGTGATCAAAACCTTCTAGCTCAGACAAACACAATGGGCATGAGCAAACAGGAGGAGACATGGAAACACTGAATTACTCTGCAATAGGCTCAACCTCAGCGCAGCAAGAGAAACCTACTCTTTTAAAAAAACTTAGGAGATTGATAAAAAATAGAATATTCAGAAAAAACACATAAATTAGATCCTCTTATAAATTTACAGTTTATGTATAGTTGATAAATCATCTATGATAATAACTTGGTATTAATAGTATTCATCAAAGCAAAAGTGCACTATTTTTGCCATAGTTTTACTCCTGAGAGTTTCTCCTGGAGAAACTGTTCACCCATGTCTGAAATGATAAATGCACAAGCATACTAGTGCCCTGTTGCTGTCGATTTCATTAATGTAAATTAGTGATGGAACAGCCATTAATAATGGCTGGGAAGAGTGAAGTGGTTATTACAAAATGATATGGAATCATCACCGAGATGTATTTGTTAAATGAACAAACAACCAGGAAACAGACCACAGTCAGGTGCTAATGTTTGGATTGAGACATAAAAAGAGAAAGGGTGCTCCCACTTTCTTGTCTGTGCTTAGGCTACATCTCCAGGGACACAGAGAACGTGGACGACCATAGTTGCTCCCAGACACTGTCCCGAGAAGCCGGGGACCAGGATAAGGAAAAGACCTAACTCAGTGCAGGTTGCTATGTAGTTTCAAATTTCTAACATATAAACGTGCAACTTATGAAAATAACACATTAAGAAACCAATCTTGAAAGGAATTTTGAGGAAGGTGTGCACTCTGCCTCCTAGGACTTTCTTCAAGAACAAAATCTAAGAGACAGGAGGGTAGACAGTAACTGTTTGGGGAGAGTTGAAATAATTGAATGTATCATTAAAGGTTTTAATGTGCACTTTTCTCAAGCCATTTAATCTCTTTCCTTTGCAGAAAAGAGCTGTTCATTTTCACATACCCTCATTATCACCCTGTGATAGTGTCTAGCATAGTCCCTTACATAAAACAGTTCTGGATAAACACATATGGAAGAAAATACAAATCTCTGCAAAACAGAAAATCAGAGCTAGTGCACGAGACACATAGTTCTTTCCCTCTCTACCCGAGATGCTGCGTACCTAAATAGTCATTGAACAGCACCAGTGTCGTGCGTTCCACTCACATTCTGTCTTTCAGGTTTGACTGGGGACCACTCACAGTGGCAAAGCTAAGCTGTCCTCTAATGACAGTACTGGAGGTCACCAAGGTCCTCAGTGTGGTTAGACTGACATCAGATGAGCACTGAAATTCAGATCATGTTGAATTTTTTTTTGTTTATTTCAGGGTATTATGAGGGTACAAACATTATGGTTACCCTTTATGTCTTTGCCTCATCCAAGCGAGGGTTAGAGGCATGCCATTCCCCCCTACAATGCTCCCCATGTCCTTTAGTTGCGGGTTTACCTCCCCAATCCCCCTAATCCCTGGAGAGTATTACTGCCGTGAGAGCACCCTAGTGTTCATCAGTTAGTATCCATTTGATGGTGAGTACAAGTGGAGCCCATTCTTCTGATCTTGTGGTGCCTCACTTTGGATAATGGGCTTAAGTTTAATCCAGGAAAGTATAAGAGGTTCTAGATCACTGTCGTTTCTTATGACTAATACTCCATTGTAAACATATACCAAATTTTAATAATCCACTTATGGATTGATGGGCACTTGGGTTGTTTCCATATCCTTGCAATAGTGAATTGTGCTGCCATAAACATTCGGGTGCAGATGTCTTTACCATAGAATGTTTTTTGCTCTTTTGGGTAGATGCCTAATAGTGCTATTGCTGGATCGAATGGTATTTCTATTTTTAGCTCTTTGAGGTATCTCCAAATTCTTTTTCAAAGAGGTTGCACTAATTTGCAGTCCCACCAGCAGTGTCCAGAATCTATCTAGAACTGAAAAAAATCAACAAGAAAAAATCAAACAACCTCATCAACAAATGGGCAAAGGACATGAACAGAAACTTTTCAAAAGAAGACAGAATAATGACCAGCAAACATGTAAAAAAATGCTCAACATCTCTAATCATTAGAGAAATGCAAATCAAAACCACAATGAGATATCACCTAACCCCAGTGAGAGTGGCCTCTGTCAAAAAATCCCCAAACAGCAAATACTGGCAAGGATGTGGAGAGACACGTTGAATTTTTTGAAAAGCTGTTTGTTTTCGGATGATGACTAGTGAACACAAAGCTACTTTGCTGCTTGCTATACGAGGAACTGTACTAATAAAAGCAGGTACCAGGCAGGCTGAAAGACTGTTACAGGAAGAGCGGTGGGAGGGCATGAAGATGCGCGGTCTGGCAGGATGGTGTGTGAGGCCACACAAGCACCGTCTTCCAATCCTTTCTATGTCATTTCTGAGGGCGGAGTGGGTGGTTCAGAGAGCCATGGGCACAGCTGGTGCTGGAGAAGGCCCGTCTCAGTTGAGGGTGTGGATGCGTCTATCCTGCAGTGGGAAACTTCAGAGGAAACGACACTCCAGGGAAAGGGGGCAGCAGTGCAGCCAGCCCAGTTCCCGGGGATCCTCTCCCTCTTGGGTCTGAGAAGTCCCTGAGGACATTTTGACAAGGGCTAAAATGAAGATGCCCAAGAAGCAGAGGGTCAGTCCACAGGTTGCCATCGAAGACAAGGGAAATACAATCAAGTTAACAAACCAGGAAACTGAGGGGTCCTGGGAAGCCAGGCTCTGGAGCTGGGGGCCATGGCAGCATCCCCAGGCTAGTCCTGCAATCTGGGGAGATTGAGTGAGGCCGTGAGTGAAGACAATACCCCGGTGCTGTGCCCAAGTGCCTCAAGGCCCTCCCCTCTCCTGGTTCTTATTATCTATTAAAATGAGGACGGTGAGGACTCTCAGAGTGCCTTGGAGTCTCTCTAGAGTCACTGGCAAGCAACTGGAAGCAAGACTTTCATTCTGCAACTCCTCCATGTAAAATCTGGTGCTGTAAATGGAGGCTCCCAACATAAATTATACGAGGCGTATCAGTGTTCCCATGAACAAGCGTGAGTTGACAGTCACCGCACTCCCTTTCTAATTTTCTTCGAATGGGTAATAGTAGATAATACAATTTTGGAGCATTTTGGGGGGCGTTTTCTTTCAACTACAAGTGCTTGTCATACGTTTTAACAGACTCACTGATTGACTTATTCAACAAATATGTATTATGTAACCTCTTGTGCGAGGCGCCAGGGCCCAGCCCCGATTCCTGCATCCCTGCCTTGGGGACCTTGCATTCTGTGGTGGGAGGCAGAAGCCAGACCCGTGAATACGCAGCCACATGCTGTAGCGTCTAACTGGGCTCAGCGCTGTGAGACCGGCTAGCGGGACAGGGGAGGGCGATGGTGGGAAAGGCTTTTTGGGCAGAGCCCAGTGATGGAGGCACGGACCTTGTGAAGGGCTGGGGAAGCAGGCTCCCAGAGGAAGAGAGCCCTGAAAGTCCCAGAGGCAGGAACGAGGTTGGACTCGTGGCCCAGAGGAGGCTGCCAGCCCCTCCTGGCCATGCCAGCTCTCCCAGGCGACAGGGTGGTGCTGCCTTCTCTCTGTCACTCACTGAGATGACATCATCCTCTCTAGGGAGCTCCTGGCCCTAGCCTGGGCTCAGAGTCAGCTCCATCCTCCTGTGGGAGTGAAGGGCATTCCCTCCGCAGCTCAGCTGCTGCTTTGTCTCCTGGGTGAAAACTTTCCTTTCTAAGGCCTTTATTATCGCAATGTCGAAATAGTGAGATTTAGAGCTTCTCCCTGCTCTTGGGATGGGCTGTGGGGTCAGGTTCCCAGGAGTGATGGTCTCCCAGAACAAGGGGCTGGAAGCTGATTGTCCCTGCTCACCACTTAATGTCAGCTGGGGCCTCTGTTTCCTGCGTTCTGAGAGGAGCCAGCCCATTCAATTGCACACAGAGCCCATCCCCAGAGGGTGTCAGGTGTAGATACACCAGTATACGTTTCTCTTATCCTGTGCTTGGTTTTAATCCTCCATAAGGACTTCACGTTCATCAGCATTAAGGTTTTGCTTTTGTGAACCAGCACAGCATTTCCACATGGGAAAATCACGACTGTCTTTTATCTATTTTCCTATTGTTATAGAACATCTGAATTTCTTCTTTTGTGAATTGTCTCTTAATGTTCCCTTGCCTAGTTTTCTCCTGGGAGATTCTTTTTCCTGTTGACTTGAAAATTATCCATCTTTTGTGCTTTGGGAGAACAATTAGAATCTCTTAAATTACCTGTTTTCAGCAGTCTTGCCAGAGTTCACTGTGCAATCATTGAACCTCTATCGTTTTATTTTTAGATTTTTTTGAGGGGGGTGGAAATTTTATAAGTTCTTTCATGGTAATGGATTTTCTATACTTTCCTGAATACATTTTGAAATTTTTCTCCATGGAAATGTATCTATTTCAACAAGACGTTACAATTTATTAGTGTAGCGGGTATGAACATACATCATGAAGAGGAAAGTCACTTTGTTTTTATAACCACATGAATTCCCCCACTTACATTCCAGCACCAGCTAATCACCATAATAACAACAGCGAATCACCATAATAACAAACAATCCAATCTGTAAAGTCAGTGCTGTCTGGCAACTTTTTAGTCACTTTCAGTTTAGAGCTGTATTTCTCAGGTAAATACTTACCTCAGTACAAGTGTTGTTGTTACCAGGCACTGTCCCCTTGCAGTCATTGTCTGCTCTCTGCTGTGAGACTCTAAAGCGTCTCCTAATGGTCTCTGAGAAAGCAGTGAGGAGGAAGAGGAAGGCTTATGTCCGCTGGGCAGCAGGGAGCCTCTGCCCAGGGATGCAACCCCTCCTCTGCAGCAAGGTCCTCTGGTGTCTGACGTGGGGACATTCCCCGTCTTGCTTTATCATCTGGCATATCACTGTGTCCAGAGCTGCGGTCTCCAGGTCCCCAAACCCTGGGCTGCAGAGCTCCACTCCCCCATCTCCCCCATCTGTGGAAAACTTGTCTCCCATGAAACTTAGGAACCTTGGGGGCTGGAGGTCAGCAGCGTCGAGCAAGCAAAGCTGCAGTATTTACAGCCATTCCCCATCGCTGGCATCACCCCCTGAGCTTAACCTACCCACTCCCACCCATGGAAAAATCATCTTCCATGAAACCAGTCCCTGGTGCCAAGAAAGTTGGGGACCTCTGGGCAGGTCTCCGCCTCAGCTGCCCAGTGTGGAAGATCCTGCAAACACCAAATACCAGGTCTTTTTTTCTCCGACTCCTGGGGAGTTCTCCCCATGCAGTTGACTTTGACATTTCACTTTGCTAAATGGTCCCTTTGGATCTGCCCCTGCGAACTGATGCTGCATCCCTGGGCCTTAGGGAAATGTAGGTATCCCTGCTGAGTCCTGCCGTGCAGGCTTCACCTGGCATGGGTGCCCTCCACACCAGTGCTGTGGCTGCATAGTCTTTTATGCCCGTTCTGCTGGGGACATCTGTGAGCCCAGACTCACAAAGTCTCTGCAAGAGAGGTGGGCATACCCATGCTACCTTGGCAGGTATTTCTAGGGCCCTCTGGCCTTGGGCATTGCATGAGTAGGGCTGCCATAACAAATTACCACGAACTGAGCTGCTTAAAACAACAAAAGTTTATTCTGTCAGCATTCTGGAGGCCAGAAGTCCAAAATAAGGTTTTGGTGGGGCCGTGCTCCCTCCGGAAACTCTGGGGGAGAGTCCACCCTTGCCTCTTCCAGCTGCTGTGGCTGCCAGCAGTCTTTGGCATTCCTCGGCTTGTAGACGCATCCTCAGTCTCTGCCTCTGTCTTCAGAACGTGGCCATTTTCTCTGCGTGCTTATCTGCATCTCAAATTTCCTTCCTTTTTTCTTGTAAGGACACAAGTCATTGGATTTAGGGCCCACTCAGGTCATCCAGGATGATTGCTTGAGATCTTTACCTTAATTACATTTGCAAATACGCTTTTTCCAAATAAGGTCACATCCTAAGATTCTGGGAGTTAAGATATGAACAATCTTTTTTAGGGGGCTCACCTTTCAACTCACTAAAGTCGGGATTTACTGGCCTGCTTGCCCCCAGGGAGTAAGGAAGCAAAGAAGGCACCAAATAAATACTCCACCAACTCTGCCATCTCCAGTAGGACCTGGTTTCTTCCTTCCAGGACACTTTACATGAAGAATTGCCTCAGCCCTAGAAGACACTCCTGCTAATTTGTGTTGAGTACTTTGACCTCTGCCACAGCTTCCACGAAGCTCACTTATTGTCCAACTGGGGTTTTAGTTCATAGCAAGTTGGGTGAGAAATTGTACCCAGAGAATGCAGAATTTCATTTGTTCCTGTGAAATTGATATTTTACCATTATCTGATCTACATTTATAATATTCTGGGGACTTTTCAGTTGTCCTCATATTCACTTCCCAGTATTATACATTTGTGTCTTTTCCATTGTTCTTATATTATTTTAGTGATTTAGCATCATTTTGTATTATTTTTGTGCTTTTGAATAAGACTTAGATCTATTTATCCTTCTATTTTCCGTTTTCTCACTCACTGATATTTGAGTTTAGTTTTACAATTATTCTTTCTTTTAGTGCATTTAAAAAAGATTTCTAAATTAAAATTGTAGTTCATTCATTTAGAGCCATTCTTGTTTGTTAATCAGAAAAGCAGTTAGGTGCTTAATTTTTCTCTGAATATAACTTTGGTCATTCTGTAAATTTTTTCATGTAGTGTTTATTGTATATCTCATGATACTATTATAATTAATTAAATTGTGGACCATGCATCTTCTCTTTCAAGAAGTATTTTCCATATTTGCAATAGTTTACTTAACTAGGTTAAAACATCTAGATTTGTATAGAATTTAATTGTGCTTTGCTGTTTTAATCTCTCACTATTATCTATTTTTATAAAATATCTTTTTGAACTCATTATTTTATTATATTTCTCCATCAGCTGAAATATTTCTCTGAGAAAATGTTTTTTAAGGGTAGAATACTAAAGTTCAGTTTTTCTACATATGTAAAACTGTCTTCCTGTTGGCTTCACATTATTTAAGAAAACACATCAAAATGTTTTTGCCTCAAAATTCTTGGTATTCCACATTTGAGGAAGTTCGATGTCTAATGTTTGAAGACAATAAGTATGGTGTCAATATAATTGTTTTCCTTTGTTGATCACCTTTAAGTGACCAGTCAATAAATGCTTTTATGTATTCTAGAAACTCGCCAAGTGTTTTTTAATCTTAAAATTGGGACATTTAGTTTAAGAACATCTAGATGTAGGCTACTTCCCATTAATTCTGCCTAGAATATGACAGGTCCTTTTAATTTGAAATTTTTAATTTATAGAAATTCTCCCATATTTGTAATTTGATTACTATTTATTGGCTTTGTATTTTTGTTTGTTTCATTGAGATTACTATTTAAATTGTGTTGGCTTTCTGGATCTGCTTATATTATGCCTTATGTGTGTGTGTGTGTTCGTTTTATAATGTTTTATGCCTTTCCTCTTCATTCTGCAGTAGTTTTGTAATCTTGTTATTTCATTTCCTTTTCTCTAGAGCCTAATCTGCAATTCATTACCTCAACTTCATTTGAAAATTTGATAATAATTTTTATTAAAAATTAATTCATAGTTTTGTTTTCACTGAATCACAATATGAATAAGAATGTTAAAAACTTTTTCTAGTTTTTTCCCATTTCTTCAAATAAGTCCGTTTTGTGAGGGGAAACTTGCTTATATTTACCTTGAACTCCTGTGTTATTATATGTCTGGGATTTTCATCTCTTTGTTCTTTTTTAATAAAAGTAAGAGAAAGTCTATGATTGTCTGATACTGGAGATTTTGCAGGATCATATCAAGCTTGTGTTTTAAGATCTGGTCAAGGAAGAAAAGTAATGTTTTACTCTGCTGGAATTTGATGTATAAAGCCAGAGGGCTTGTTTCAAGACTGAGCTTTTTTCCTAGGAGAGATCTAATTTCTCCACATTCTCATTAGCATTCGGTGTTATTAAGATTTTTTTATTTTAGACATTCTGAGAGTGATTTCTCACTATCAGAGAAATTTACATTTCCCTAAAGGTTAGTGATGTTGAATTTGATACAACTAGACATCAGCTCCTGAGTCGTGCACATATTAGGGCATTAAATATGAATGTCCCATTTTGAATCAAAAGTGTAGTTTATTATATTTCAAACAAGAAGCAGTACAGTTAATCAAAGTTTGCACCTAAACTATCAACACATCTTAATGGTATCTTGTTTATGCCAGCAGCAAGGAAGCCTGAAGAGCGAATAGCAATGAAATCGTGAAAGACGTTTTCCATTGTGCCAAATGCCTGTGATTGTCAAAAAGACAATCACGTAACAATACAGTGTAGAAATGGTTCACCTTTATCTCATGACAGCAAAGAAAGGCAAACTTTCAGACGATTTATGTTCTTTTTTTCAATTTTATTTATTTATTTTTTATTTCAGGATATTATGGGGGTGCAAACATTTTGGTTACATGTTATGACTTTGCCACATCCAAACCATGATTTGAGGCATGCCCTTCCCCCCTACAATGCTCAGCGCGTCCATTAGTTGTGCGTTTACCCCCTCCACATCCCCTAATCCCTGGAGAATATTACTACTGTGTGAGCACCATAGTGTTGATCAGTTAGTGCCAATTTGATGGCGAGTACATGTGGTACCTATTCTTCCATTCTTGTGATACCTCACTTCAGAGGATGGGCTCAAGCTCTATCCAGGAAAATATAAGAGGTGTCCTTATGCTCATTTAATTCATGTGGAACCCATCTATCCAGCTTCTTTACCTTGCCCATTTGTTTCAAATGGTCCAATACTGTTGGAATAGTAACATCAAACCTTGCTGCTAATTCATGCATAGGTTGAGATGAATTACAGCTTCCACTACAGCTTTCAACTCATGATTATCCACCATGGTTGCAGGTCGCCCACATGGCTCATTTTGAAGATTAAAATCACCAGAATGGAACTTCTCAAACCATCAACATACTATGAGTTCATTAGCCACATCCTTCCCAAACACTTCTTTGATATTTTGAGCTGTCTGCACTGCATTGGTTCCACAACGGAACTCATATTCAAAAATAACATGAATTTTTGAGTTATCCACTGTTTCACAAAAGTCACTCTAAAAAAATTAGAAAGATAATCACAAGCCAAAACATGCATTTGAAAGACTGAGGATGTACCTTAACAATAAAAATAAAGCAAGAGTGTCAAAGTGAAATGTCAGAGATATCAATTGTCAAACTTTTAATTAAGGAAATCAGACATTTCATATTTAATAACCTAAATATTTTCCATCCATATCTACTCTTTGATGCAATGTCTGTTCATGTCTTTTTCCCACTTTCTAATTGGACTGTTCACTTTTCTATTGTTAAGCTTTGAGAGCTCTGTATGTACATTTAGTCATTAGGAGCTTTTTTAGATATGTGGTTTGCAAATGTTTTCTTATGGTATCTATTTTGCCTTTTTATTCTGTTTCTTTCCTAGTGTAAAATTTCTAAAATTTGAAGTTTCATTTGTTAAATTTTGATAAAGCCTGATGTGTGAATTATTTTTTCTTCTATGGATTGCGCTTTTGGTGTCAAATCCAAGAACTCTTTGCTTAGATCTGAATGCTTTATAGCTTTATATTTTATACTTAAATCCATGGTATATTTTTAAGTTTTGTATATAACATGCTGTCAGATTTATGTTGAGGTTATCTATCTATCTACCCACCCACTTACTTTGCCTATGGATTTCCATTTTTTCCAGCACCATTTGTTTAGCAGACCCTTCTATTGAATTACTTTTGTCTGTTTGTCAATAACCAGGTGGACATGTTACTGTTGGACTGTTTATGGATTCTTTAGTGTGTTCCATTGATCTGTTCCTGTCTCCACCAATAATAGACCATCTTGATCACCATAGCAATACAGTAAGTCTTAACATCGTACCACTTTGTTCTTCTTTTTCATAATGTTTTAACTATTCTATTAGTAGCTTCTTTGCCTTTCTCTGTAAGTTTTAGAGTAAGCTGGACTATGTCTATAAGAATCATTACTTGGGTTTTTGATAAGCATTATATTAAACTGATAGGTCAATTTAGAGAGAATTGACATCCTTTCTCGACTCTCTCAATCCATGTTCATTGTATGTTTTTCCATTTATTAAATCTTCTTTGACTAATCAGCATTTTGTAACTTTCAGCATACAGGTTTTTTGCTTATTTTGTTGGATTTATAACTAGTTAGTTCCCTTCTCTGTTTTTTCTTTTTTTGAGCTACAGTAAATGGTATCGTGTTTTTAAATTTTGGTTTCCACATATTTGTTGATTACTTATATACATAAGATTGATTTTTGTATGTTGATATTGTATCCTACAACCTTACTGAACTCACTTAATAGTTCTAGGAGTTTTTTAGTTGATTACTTGGGATTTTCTATGTAACCAATCATGTCATCTGAGAATAGGGACAATTTCATTTTTTCCTATCTACCTGTGTACACACTCACATACACACTTTTCTATATGTAACCATCATATCTATATTAAACTAGACTTGCGTTTGAATCAATTACTCCAACTCTAATCCATTACCACATGAACCATTCTAGCCTCTTCCCCTTGTGTATGTGTGTGTACTAGAGTCAGAATTGTTAACCTGCACTTCCACAAGAAAGAACTTTATTTAAGAGAGTCCAGTACTTAAATATGGTTCTTTTGCCTTTAGTCAAACACATTCCATTCATTTTCAAAGTCACTTGGGTCAGTAGCTATTCTCCCTTCTGTGATATTGTTTCAAACTTACATAATAAAGTTAGGTTGTTTTGTCACATTCTGAATTTCATTCTGAGATTCCCCTGACCTCCCAAATAATTTTTAAAAATTTGCGTAACTAAAGTTCACTCTTTGTGTTGTAAAGTTCAATTGTGTTTGACAAATGCATAATTTGCCTATCTGTAAATAAATACTACAGAGTGGTTTCATGACCCTAAAAAAATCCGCTGTGGGTTACTTTTTCACCTTACTTCTCCATTCCTTGTAACTTTTGGCAATCATTGATCTTTTGTAGTCTCCATAGTTTTTCATTTTCCAGAATGTTACATTATATAGTATAAAGATTTTGAGACTGGCTTCTTTCATGCTAAGGGGCTTCTTTCACTTAAGAATATATATTTGGGATTTTTCTATGTCTTTGTGGCTCCTTTTCTTTTTCTCATTGAATAACATTTTACCGTGTAAATATATCGCAGGTTTTTTTAAATCCATTCACCTATTGAAAGATATCACAGTTGCTTACGTTTTTGGCAATAATGAGTAAAGCTGTTACAAAAACTCATGGGCAGGTTTTCATGTGGACATATGCTTTAAAATCAGTTGGGTAAATAGCTCAGTGTGTGATTGCTGACTTGTAAGACTTCTTAGCTCTGTAAGAAATTGCCCAAATGTTTTGCAGCTTGGCTGTACCATTTTGCATTTTTACCAATAAGGAATGGAATTCATTCAGAGTTCAGCAGAGTTCCTATTGTTCTCTATATACTCACCAGCATTTCATGTTGTCATTTAAAATTTTTTTAGCTATTCTAATACTTCCTCTGTTTAGTGGTATCTCATTGTTGCTTTAATTTGCAATTCCTTAATTACAAATGATGTGGAGAATCTTTTAGTATGTTGTTTCCCATCTGTACATCTTCTTCACAGATCTTTTGCCTATTTTTCAACTGAACTGTTTGGCTTTTATTGGTGAGTTTTAAGGCTTCTTTGTATATTTTGGATACAAGTTGTTTATCAGATATGAGCTTTGCAAACATTTTCTCCAAGTCTTCGGTTTGTCTTTTAATTCTCTTAATGGTGTTTTAGCAGAGCATATGTTGTTAATTTTAATAAAGTCTAATTTATAAAATTCTTTTTCATGGATCATGCTATTTAAAAACTCATCACTAAATCCACCTAAGTCACTTAGATTTTCTTCTGTTTTCTCCCAGAAGTTTTATGGTTTTGTGTTTTAGAATTAGGTAGATGATCCACTGTGAGTTAATTTTGTGTAAGTTCTGTGTCAGGTCTTATGTAACATCTGTGTCTCAATTAATTTTTTTTTTTTAACATATTGACATTCCACTGTTCCAGCAGCTATCCTTTATTCATTGAATTCCTTTTGCTCCTTTGTCAAAAAAGATCAGTTCACTATATTTGTGTGGGTCTGTTTCTGGGGTCTTTATTCTGTTTAATTGATCTGTGTTTCCATTGTTTCACAATACCATGCTGTCTTGATTACCGTAGCTTTATAACAAGCCTTAAAATTGGGTAGTGTTGGTTCTCCAACTTTTTCTTCTTCATCATTATGTTGGCTATTCTAGGTATTTGCCTTTGACAATAAACTTTAGAATCAGGTTGTTATTATCTACAAAATATCTTGGTAAGATTTTTATTGGGAATGGGTTGAGTCTATGTATCGAGTTGAAAAGAATTATTATCTTAATGTATTATCTTCTAATCCATGAACATTAAATATTTAAATATTTCTTGATTTCACTCATTAGAGGTTTGCAGCTTCCTCTATCTGTATCTTGTGCTTACTTTGTTAAATTTATAGCTAAGTGTTTCATTCTTAGGGTGCAATGTGTATTGTATTTTCTTATTTTAAATTCTAATTGTTTACTGCTTATATAGAGAAAAACAATTGACTTTTGTATGTTCACCTTGCATCCTCTGAGCTGACTATAATGTCTTATTGCTTATTAATTCCAGGAGTTTTTTTATTATTGAGTCAATTCTTCGAGATATCCTACATTGACCGTTATGTTCTCTACAAACAGAAACCATTTTATTTCTTGCTTCTCAACTTTTATCCCTTTATTTTCTCTTCTGAACTCATTGCTCTAACTAGCTCTTCCAATATGACGTTGAATATAGGAGCGGTGAGAGAGGACGTCATTGCCTTGTTTTTGATTTTGGGTGGAAAGTGTCATGGGTTCTCACCATTAAATGTGTTAGCTGCAAGTTTTTATAGATGTTCCTTATCAAGGTTAGGAAGTTCTTCCTCTATTTATAGTTTTTTGAGAATTTTTAATCATGAATGGGAGTTGGATTTTGTCAAATGATTTTTCTGGTCAACTGATGGGACTTATTATTTTTTTTTTTTAGCATGTTTATGTGGTAGATTACCTTGATTAATTTTTGAATGCTGAACCAGCCTCGGACACCTAGAATAAATCCCACTAAGCAATGGTGTATATATTTTTTAATACATTCCTGGATTTTATATAAAAATTTTCTTGTGAATTTTTGCATGTATTTTCATGAGAGATATTGGTCTGTAGTTTTTCTTTCCTTTAATGTATTTGCCTGGTTTTGGCATTTTGGTACTAAGGTAATGATGGTCTCACAGAATGAGTCAGGATGTATTCCCTCTGATTCTATTTTCTGGAAGCAATTATAGAGAATTGGCATTATTTACTTCTTATTTGTTTTCCCCCTTAATTGTTTGGTAGAGTTTACCTGTGAAACCATTGGTGACTTCCTTGTCAGAAAGTTTTAAATTTTTCATTCAATTTCATGAATAGATATAGTCCTATTTACATGATCTATTTATCCTTTTGTGAATTTGGATACTTTGAATCTTTCAAGAATTGGTTCATTTTAATTCAGATTATCGAATTTATGGGTGTAGGGTTGTTCATAGTATTCCTGATTATCCCTTTAATGTCCATGGGATCACTAGCTATGATCTTTCTTTCATTTTTGATGTTGGTAATTTCTGTCTTCTCTCTTTTCTTCTTAGCCTGAATATGGGTTTGTCAATTTAATTATTCTTTCAAATAACCAGGTTTGATTTTGTTGATTTTCTTCACTGTTTTTTGTTTTTAATTTTACTAATTTCTGCTCTAATTTTTATAATTGCTTTTCCTCTGTTTCCAATAGGCTTAAAATATTCTCCTTTTGCTAGTTCCCTAAGTAGATCATTAGATTAATTCTCTGGAGAATTCTTCTTTGACCCATGTGCTCTTTAGAAGTGTATTAGTTAATCTTCAAATATTTATGGATTTTCCAGCTGTATTTCTGTTACTGATTTCGATTAATAGTTTAATTCCATTTTGGTCTGACAACATACTGTGTATGACTTTCTTTCTTTCTTTTCTTTTCTTTTCTTTTTTACATTTGCTCAGATATGTCTTATAACACAGTTTGTTTCTTGGTCACTTTTGAAAGATAATTTCCCCGGATACAGAAATCTAAGTTGGCATATTTTTCTTTCTTTCAACACTTTAGATATTTTACTCCACTTTCTTCTTGTTTTCATGGTTTCTGACAAGACCTCAATGAAATTCTTGTCTTTGCCCCTGTATGGGTAAGGTTTATTTTTCTCTGGCCTCTCTTTTCTCTGGCCTCTTTTCTCTTTGCTTTTGGATTTTCATAGTTTGAAAATGATATGTCTGGGTGGAGACTCTGTGGTGTTTACCTTTCTTGGTGTATCTGAGCTTCCTATATCTCTGGTTTAGTGCCTGTCATTTTTTAGAAAAAATTCTTTATTTAATTGACAAAATTGTGTATATTTATGGTGTACAGCATATTTTGATATATGTATACATTGTAGAATGGCTAAATGAAGCCATTTAATATATACATTATCTCACATGCTTATCATTTCTTTTGCGTGGGTAAAAACACGTAAAATTTACTCTCAGCAATTTTCATATACACAATATATTGTCATTAACTGTGGTCACTATCATGTACAATAGATCTCTTGGACTTATTCCTTCTGTCTAACTGAAATTTTGTGTTTTCTGACCAATATCTCTCCATCCTCTCACCCCACCCTAACCCACCCCCGGACTATGGTAACCACTACTCTACTCTACTTCTATGAATTCACTTTTCTAGATTCCACTTA
Organism: Indri indri; assembly: GCA_004363605.1. Lineage (NCBI taxonomy): Eukaryota > Metazoa > Chordata > Mammalia > Primates > Indriidae > Indri > Indri indri. Next base: position 17,567 of record RJWJ010012234.1, read on the forward strand.
TGAACGAGATTATGCAGTATCTGTCTTTCTGTGCCTGACTTATTTCACTTAACAAAATGTCCTCCAGGTTTATCCATGTTGTCACAAATGATAGAATTTCCTGCTTTCATAAGGCTGAATAGTATTCTATTATATGTATATACCACATTTTCTTTAACCATTTATTCATTGATGTATACTTAGGTTGAATCCATATCTTGGCTATTGCAAATAATGCTGCAATGAACATGGGGGTGTAGATATGTCTTCGACATATTGATTTCATTTCGTTTGGATATATACTCAATAGTGAGATTACTGGATCATATGATAACTCTATTTTTAGTTTTTCTCCATACCATGATGGTAATACTAATTTACATTCCCAGCAACAGTGTGCAAGAATTCCCTTTTCTCCATATCTTCTCCAACACTTGTTATCTTTCATCTTTTTGACAATAGCTGTTCTAACAGATGTGATATGAAGTGACATCCTATTGTGGTTTTTATTTTCATTTCACTGATGATTAGTGATTTTTTTATATATCATTTGGCCATTTGGACATCTCCTTTTGAGAAATGTCTTTTCAGAACCTTTGCTCATTTTCTAAGGGGTTGTTTGTTTTCTTGCTATTGAATTGTTTGAGTTCCTTATGTGTTTTAGATATTAACCCTTTATCTGATGTAGAGTTTGCAAATATTTTGTCCCATTCCGGAGGTTGTCTCTTCACTCCGTTGACTGTTTCCTTTGCTGTGAAAAAGCTTTTAGTTTGATGTGGTCTCACTTGTTTATTTTTGCTTTTGTTGCTTGTGCTTTCGGGTTCTTAGCCAAAAAAATCATTGCCCAGATCAATGTCATGGAGTTTTTCCCCTATGGTTTCTTCTAGTAGTTTTGCAGTTTCAGGTCTTGTGTTTAAGTCCTTAATCCATTTCGAGTTGCTTTTTGTGTATGTTGTGAGATGAGGGTCTAATTTTATTCTTATGCATGTGAATATCCCGATTTCCCAGGCATAATTTATTGAAGATACTATCCTTTCCCCATTGTGTGTTCTTGGCACCTTTGTCAAAAATCAATTGACTACAAATGTGTAGATTTATTTCTAGGTTTTCTGTTCTGTTCCATTGATCTATGGCCAGTTTCATGCTGTTTTGATCACTATAGCCTTGTAGTTGATTTTGAGATTAGGTAGTGTGATGCCTTCAGCTTCATTCTTTTTGCTAAAGATTGTTTTGGCTGCTTAGAGTCTTTTGTGGTTCCATACAAATTTTAGTACTTTTTTTCTATTTCTGTAAAAACTATCATTGAAATTTCGATAGGGATTGCATTGAATCTGTAGATCACTCGGGATAGTATGGACAATTAAAAATAATTCTTCTAATCCATAAACATGGGGTATCTTTCCATTTACTTGTGTCTTCTTCAATATTTTTCATCAATATTTTATTATTTTTAGTGTACAGATCTTTCATCTCCTTGGTAAAGTTTACTCCTAAGTATTTTTTGTAGCTTTTTAAACTGGGATTGTTTTCTTGATTTCTTTCTCAGATACTTCATTGTTAGTGTAAAGAAACACTACTGATGATTTTTAATGTTGACTTTGCATCCTGAAACTTTACTGACATCAATTATTACTTCTAACAGTTTTGCCTAATTGCTCTGGCAAGGACTTCTAGTACTATGTTGAATAGAAGTAGCGAGAGTGATTGCTCTAGTCTTGTTCCTGCTCTTAGAGAAAAAGCTTTCAACTCTTCGTTGAGTATGATTTTAGCTATGAGCTTGTTGTATATGGGCTTTATTTGGTGTCTGTCATTAATTTTGAAATTCTTAGCCATTATTTCTTCAAATATTTTTTGTCCTTCTCCCTCTTTTTCTTCTTTTAGTATGTCAGTTAGGTACATGTTATAACTTTTATAATTTTTGCATGCTTCTTGGATGTTTTGTTCTTTTTCTATCAAAATCTTTTCTTTGTATTTCAGTTTGGGAAGTTCCTATTGAGATTTTCAGGTCCATTGATTCTTTCCTCAGCTGAGTCCAGACTGATGAACCCATCAGAGGCATTCTTCATTACTGTTACATTCTTTTTTGACTTGTAGAATTTCCTTTTGATTCTTAGAGTTTCCATCTCTTTACTTATGTTACCTCTTGATCTTGCTCATTATCTACTATTTCCATTTTGGTTCTTACAAATTCTTCATAGTTAAATACCCATTTGATCATTCTGAAATCTCCGTCACATCTTAGTCTAGTTCTGATGCTTGCTTTGTCTCTTTTCTTACCTTTTAGCATGCTTTATAATTTTTGTTGAAAACTGAGCAGCCTGGTCTGATAGTGACCTACCAGGCTCCCTACTCTGCATGTGGGTAAAATTGCTTTTTCAGCCTAGCTCACCTAAGTCTTTATGAGGGTCAGCTAAGAAATTTTGCCTGAAAGTGTTTCATAACATGGATAGTAATATTCAGGTATCATCTGAAGGCCAGCTCTGGTCTTCTGGCCTGAGAGAGCTCAGTGAGACCCCTAGAACCTGAATTCCATAGTTTGTGGAAGCTCCAATCCTTCCTCTCCACTGGCCTAATTTATTTCTAGGCCCCTCTGCCACCACCTTTCTTCAGCGGAGCATGTGCATGTCAGCCTGTGTAACATTCACTGATCTCTACATAAAAAGAACTTGTTAGCCAATATAACAGATTTTACTGAGGTTTGGAGTTGTCATGGCTTGATAATCCATCTCATGTTACACAGAAAACAATTTACAAAGCAAGTCCTCTTTTTCCTGTTCTCTTGTGGCCCTCCTCCCCCACCTCTGCAGGTGGGTGTGGACTCCTGTGGTCTTGGTGGCTCTGCCCTACAAGGCCTGGTGGAGTTTTCACCTGCTCACCCTCCTTCCCTCGGCTTTGTTTGCCTTTGTTTCTGTTTTTTGTTTGAGGAATCTCAATGACAAAATGGTGCTGTCCATGCCTTATCTAGAACATTCTACTAATCATCAGCTGGTCCTGCGGCACCCTCAGCCTTTCAGGAAGCTCTAAGGGTATTCTCTGCCTGGTTCCAAATTCATGCGCTATCTGCATATATTTCTATTATTGCCTCCATTTACATGAGAGGCATTGGGATCAACTTCAGGTGGTTTTTTTTCCCCATGACTGCTAAAGCTTTATGAGTCTTTTCCTGCTCTATATTTTATGACCTATATGATGGTGATTCTCTTGGCATCTGAAAAGAAAGGAAATAGTTGTTAACAATATTATCAAAAGTTCATTATTTCTCAAGCTTCATTTGGAAAACTCCTGCAAGTATGTACTGGTAGAGTTTCTAAGTGTCCATGGTGGACACATATGTTATCAATGAGATCACATAGCTGTAATTGGGCAAGAGTGTTTTGAAATGGTGGTGGTGGGGGGTTATGCTTTCAAATAACTTACAAATATGTGCAGTTTGTTCCATGATGCCAAAAACTTTCAAAATACGCATGTGCTATGTGGTCACTGCCTGTTCCTTAACTGTACCTTACCCTGCAAAAACTGCAGCTTTATGTATTTTCTAACTAGAGAGAGCTTCTTTCTGTAAACCAATGCTCTCCCAAGCAAATAATGGGTTAAACACTCCAATTCAAAGGGATAGGTAGCCAGACTGGATAACAAACAAACAAACTGTATGCTGTCATTTAAGAAATGTGGATGCGGAGAGATAGGAACACTGATACATTGCTGGTGGGACTACAAACTAGTGCAACCTCTGTGGAAAGCAATATGGAGATACCTTAAAGAGATACAAGTAGATCTACCATTTGATCCAACAATTCCATTACCGGGCATCTACCCAAAAGAACAAAAGACATTCTATAAAAAAGACATCTGCACTCGAATGTTTATAGCAGCATAATTCACAATTGCAAAGATGTGGAAACAACCCGAGTGCCCATCAACACATGAGTTGATTAATAAAATGTGGCATATGTATACCATGGAGTACTATTCAGCTTTAAGAAACAATGGTGATATAGCACCTCTTATATTCTCCTGGATAGAGCTGAAACCCATTCTACTAAGTGAAGTATCCCAAGAATGGAAAAATAAGCACCACATGTACTCACCAGCAAATTGGTTTCACTGATCAACACCTGACTGCACATATAGGAATAACATTTATCGGGCATCGGGCAGATGGGAGGGGGGAGGAGGGGATGGGTATATACAAACATAATGAGTGCGATGTGCACCATCTGGGGAGTGGACACGCTTGAAGCTCTGACTGGGGTGGGGACAAGGAAAATGTAACCTAAACATTTGTACCCCCATAATATGCAGAAATAAAAAAAAGGAAAAAATGCGTTTTAAATATATAAACAGAAAAGTATGTATGTGTGCTTGTGTGTATATATATATAGTGGCTTATAGACCTAAATAAATGTAAAAAGCTAAAACTATATACCTTTTCTAAAAAAATAGGATAAAATCTTTATGAATCTGAGGTAAGCAAAGATTTCCAAGATAGGATACCAAATTATAAACTGTACAAGAAAAGAAAATCTGATAAATTAGACTTCATTGAACTTAAAGATATCTGCTCTTCAAAAGTTGCAATTAATAAAATGAATATCCAAGTCACAAATTGTGAGAAAGTTTTCACAACACACATGTGAAATACTTATGTCCAGAATATATGAATAGCTTCTGCACCTCAGTAATTGGAAAATAAACAGTCCAGTGGAAAAATGGGTAAAATATTTGAACAATCACTTAACATGTGTAAGTCCATTTGGCATTGTTATAAAGGAAATACCTGAAGCTTGGTAATTTATAAAGAAAAAAGGTCTATTTGACTCATGGTTCTGCAGACTGTACAAGCATGGCACCAGCATCTGCTCATGGTGAGGGCTTCAGGGAGCTTCCAATCAAGGTGGACAGTGAAGGGGGAGCAGATGTGTCACATGGCGAGAGAAGGAGCAAGAGAGGGAGGAGATGGTGCCAGGCTCCTTTAAACAACCAGCTCTCATGTGAATTAATAAAGCAAGACCTCACTCATCATTACAGGGAGTGCACCAAGATATTTTTAACTTCTTGTAAAGTTATAAGTATACTTCCATGGTGCAGCACTTCTAGATACTTCTAGGAGAAATTAAAATGTATTTTCTCAAAAAGAATTGTGCAAGAACATTGAAAGAGCTTTATTTGTAATTACCCAAAACCTGATGAAACAAAATATTCATCAAAAAGTAAATTAATGCACAAATTTTGGTATGCCTATACCTTAGGATACTACTTCACAATAAAAAGAAATGAACTACTGATGAATGCAATGACATGGATAATTCTCAAAAATATAATGAAAGAATCCAGATACTTGATGATTCTATTTATATGAATATCAAGAACAGGCAAAACAAATTTACGGTGATAGACATCAGAACATTTGCCTATGGGAGATGGGAACTGACAGGAAGAAGACCGGCAGGAACCTTCTGGGCTAACAGAGATACTCTGTATCTTGATTAGAGCATGGGTTATACAGGTGTACACACTTACCAAAACTCATTTAATTGGATAGTTAAGATCTGTATATTTCAATATACAAAACTTTTACATCAACATAAAATTAGAAAGATGCTTAGTGTCAGCCACCTAATGTCCTTGCCCTAGGTCCAAGAATCCAACTCTTTTCCAGTGAGGACCCTGACCATGGCTTAGCCTATCTGCCACGTGTGTGCATCCAGATCTTTTTGTAGTAATGCCACGGTTGCCATTAAATCCCAGGTCTAAATTTTAGTGTGAGATACCCTGTAGCTGCAAGAGACAAGCATCTCTCTCCATCCTGCCATGGAGGCTGTGCAGACTTTCACAACATGCTTTAACTGGATACTTGCTTGACCTGAACCCATTATTTTCATGTTTTCCCTAAGACTTCTAATGTTGGTAAAAAACAAAAAGCCAGCATTTCTTCTGTCTTTATTGCCTTCATGTCATTTACACCCCAAGCCTACTCTGTAAAGAGGCAATGGGCACAAGAGGTAAGGAGGGAGACAGGGTTGGGGAGAGATTTTACATCAGTGCCTAATTTCTAGCAATAAAATCTATTTAAATATTCAATAGTTAACTCCCTGTTCCAAGAAGAGTTCAAGCCAAGATGGTTAATCTTGTTAGAAACGTCATGGGCAGGAATAGAACACATAAGTAGAGATTTGATGACATGGTCTTTAAGGTTCCTTCCAACCCTCATTTATTCACTCATTCATTCATTCATTCCATCAACTCCATCATTCATCCTGTGTCTGCCACTATGCCAGGCCCTGGTATATACAAGTGATTCTCCTTGGCCCTCAAAGGCATAACCATTAAAACACTTGGTTCTGGAGGCCAATTTTTATTTTAAACATGCATATCTATTTGCAAGCAGAGAGGACAGGTGTGGCTGGCCCTTTCAGCTGCAACCTGACATTGCTACTATCTGATGACACATTTTTCCTTCATGTCTATAAGGCGGATTCCTTAGTGATTATGTTGTTTTTAGCTTTGGGGCTTCTAGATGGAATCAGCATGTGTTTATTTGTTTATTTCCATGTAGGACTCTGAACCTCTTATTCTGACCTACTTTTCAAAACATCCCACAACCAAGGAAAAATATCTAGGTGCAGAGACCCAGAGAAAGCCACCCTAATGGAGTGAGGACTTGTCTGGGTGCATGATATCAGTGAGGGAGGCACTGTGTGCCTGGATAGGAAAGAGTCCAGGCTGGTTGCAGGACAGACCTGAGTTCAATTCCTGGCTGTCCCTCACATCAGCGGTAGGACATAGGGCAATGTATTGATGCACTCCATGCCTCTGTTTCCTCAGCTGTAAAATGGACATTAAGAACATGTTCCAGTCCAGGTCAGAGGGATCGCTATGTGAATTCACATGTCTAAAACACTGAATGCTGCTCCTGGCGCTCTGCATTCTATACATGCTCATAATTTTCATTATTTGAAGCATGTTATTTGAGATAGCATGGCAGAGAGAAAGTGGCTCTGCACTGTGACTCAGAAGACAAGTGGTCCTCATCTCCCAGAAAGGAGCTTGGCGATGCCAGAGTGTTATTTGCTGGCCTCATTTTTCAACATGTGTAAAATAAGGAGCTCAATTAGTGGCTTTGGCTCAGAGCCCACTCTGCTCTTTGACCTGTATTATTTAATAATTTTCCTGTTATTTAATATTTTATTCAGTATCCAAATTAAAGTGTGCCTGCATTATCAACAGTTCTAATTTTAAGCAGACCTGAACTTTAAAAAGCACAACAGAAATTAATAGTTAACAATGCTCCTTTGAAATTGGGTGAAAGTGAACGTACTAATTTGATTACACCTCCTTCTGGCACCAGGAGTTCACAGATAACTGCCTCGATTTTAACTCTGGACACTGGCCTACATAAACGTGCACCAGTTGCTTTGAAGAATCATCAGATGATGCAACTGTGGAGCTCATTACCAGATGCTCCACTAATTAGTGGTTTAAAAGGTAAGGAGAGAGATTTAAAAGCAAAGTATTAAACACAACATGTTAACATATTACCATGGCTCATGGAGAAATCAAACAGAAGCATATTTCTTGGAGAATGTTCTCAGTATTTGATTGGTATCCATATGTTTCCTATACAGATAGATTCTCTTTAATTATAAATGTCATGCAGATAAAACACTATTTGGGGCTGAGTTTCATAACCAATTACTCACATTTAATCAATCTTTTTTTCTTTCCCTCTCCCTCTCTCCCTCCCTCCCCACTCCCTTTCTCTCTTTCATTTTATCTCCTGTTTTTGTTTTCTCCACTGTAAACCTTCACTGAGGTGAGCTCACATGATGTCCTAGTGACAGCTGCATTCCTTGTAGACATGAATGAGCTGCAGTCCTGGAGCTCTGAGGTCACAGCTTGGTGGCAGGGCCAGGGAGAGGTTGGGTGAAGGAAGCCCATAGCTCTGGCCTCCATGAGCACAGGGACCTGTTCCGGGGAAGCCCGGGGCAGGGTCAGCACCTGCCGAGTTGGCTTAGTCTTGGTGAGATGCCCAAATTCAGCAAGGCTTAACCGAATCCATGTGGGAAGGAGGAGCTTTCTAGGCAAGGCAGAGGCTGGCACATGGCAACTGAGTGCAGGGAGCTCAGTGCTCCAGGATGGACTAGTCCCACAGAGGGAGTCGGCCAGGACTTGGGCCTATCAGAACCCCCAGGCTGTGCTGAGGAGCTCTGCTTGCATTCTGGATGAGATGGGCTCCAACTGAATTCTTTTTTTCCTTTTGTTATTTATTTATTTGGTAAAATAGACATGAAAACATACAAAACCTATTTGCACAATTTACGGAATAATAATAGAATGAAAACCAATGGACCCCTGTCTAACTTCAGACACAAAGCCTTAGCAGAGCTTTTGGGAGCCCCTCTTCAGTCCTCTCCAATCACCTACTTCCTCCCCATATTTTCGGTTTGTCTTTGTGTGACTTTTTAGATTTATCACACACATATATATCTCTAAGTACAACATTGTTTTTACCTTTTGTACTGTTGAGCTTTATATAAATGAATCTGATTACACATGTTCCTCTGCTACTTGTGGTGTCTAGTCCAGCAAAGTGGATCTGAGATTTGCCCACGCTGATTGTGTAGCTGAGGTGCTCTTGGATTCACGACTGTATCACATCCCTTTCAAGTTAAGGATTATAAGCAATTTATCCCTTGTACAGTAGAGTTGATGGCACTTGCACTGTATCCAGTTTTTATTTCAATTAATGTGCTTGTTCTGAACATGTTTTAAGATTGCTGATCTCTGTTCAGCTTTACTAAATACTAGAAAACCATTTAGCTAAGTGGTTGTACCACTTAGATCCCAATAACAGTGCCTAAGGGTTAGTTGCTGTTGTGAATTATTCAAATTAACTTTAAGCTGAGGAATCTATTGTAGAAAGGTCATTCTGGGTACAGGATGAGGGCTAAATTGAAGCAGGATCAACTTAGAGTTAGAGAGACCAGTAAAGAGTCTGTTAGTGTGTGGGGTCTGAGGCCAGGAGGCCCAGGGTCTCAGTGAAAGATGGGAACAGAAAGGTGGGATGCATTGAGAAATCTTAGTAATTGGGCTTGCAGATGGATTTGTTGGCTTGAGAGGTCACAGTGGAGGCCAGGAGCATTCTGAGGTTTGCCACAAACACCATGTGCATGGTAGTGCTGGCCGCTGAGACAGGGAGGATTGAAGGAGGGGGAAGGGGACCAAGGAAGAGGAGGATGTCATTTTCTGGACCCCAAACTCTCCTGGTTGTTCAGTTAAGAAAAGACATTAAGCATGTATTCTATAGAGAAGTACCCCTTTCCCTGAGCATTTAGCCCATTCCCTGGAACAGAGTAGGTGTTCAATAAAAATGGATGGCAATTCTTTTTCTCATGATGTCATAAAAGCAGAAATATTGCCAGGAATGGATAGTTTTGATTCCCAGAGTTTCCGAGGAAAAACTGGGAAAATTAATCCTTGACTGAACACACACAGCTGTCTTGCCATTTTGGTGTCTGTTTTCACTTTGAGACTCCAAAGATCACTTACAACTTTGTTCTCTCTACACTATTGATCACTCAGAGGACGATTCTTTCAAAAGTGATTTAGAGTAGTTAATTGCATAGGCTTTGCTTATTTGGGTCACGGTCACGTGAAGTTTTCACCTTTTAGCTTGGATTTGGACTGTCTAAAATGGCTCATAAAATATTTTTCCAAAATCAAACCAGCAAGCACAATGTCTCAGCCTGCATGGTGAGGGAATGGGCAGCTCATTTACTAACTGGTGTGGAAGAACTCTGAAGACAGAGGTCACAGCTGAGAGTTAAACTCACACCAAAGGGGGCTGTCTCAGTCAGCCCACATTCACTCACTTTGTGTCCTCAGACCCTGGGTCCTGGGAATAAGTCACCACCTCCTTTGCCTTCCCATGCCATCTGGCCTCCTTCTTCCTCATGTGTTCCTCCCTTCTCCATGGCCACCATGTCGTGTTTGTGTGACCTTGGAGACATCTCCCTCTTCCTCCTTTACTCCACCTTCCTCACTACTTCTGGCTTCAGATTTGTTGCTCTCTGACCCTGGACTAATGCGTGAACTTCCTGATGGCTCTTCCTGCCTCCACTGTCTGTCTATTTATCAGACCCTGTGCTGGCTCTGAGAACCATTGTCTTGAAATCCAGAACTGATGGATACCTCATTGCTATATGCTGAAAAGCCTCAAGGCTCATCACCTTGTGACCCCTGCCATTTCTTCACCCCCACCTAGAGCAAGAAGTCCAGAAGCCCCAGCCTGAGGACAAGGGCCTTTGGCTTAGGCATTATGCTCCTCCTTGACCCTTGCTCACGCCAGTCTCCATAGAACCCAAGTTGCAGCTTCTTCCCACATCTCACCTGTTCCTGACTATGACTGGCCTTTTTCTGAGCTCGTTCTTTATACCTATTACAGGCAATGACTGATTAATATTCATGTTCCTTCATGTGATGCAGAACCATAGTATACTGAAGTTGGTCTTGGGTAGAAGTCTTATCACTGACATCATTTTACTGTGGGACCTTGGCAAATTATATAACTCTTCTTGCCTACTTATCTATGTAGTTTAAGCATCCCAGGTTTGAAAATCTGAGATCTGAAATGCTATACTGTATAATGCTGAAATGTTTTGAGTGCCAACATGATGTTCAAAGGAAGTGCTCATTAGAGTAAACATAATGCAAATATTCCATAATCTGAGATAGCACAAAATCTGAAACACTTCTAATCACAAGCATTTTGCATAAGGGATGGACAAACCTAAACCTGCAGTGAGGAGGATAGTAGAAACTGCTCCTCTAGGCCACTAAAAAAAATTAAATGGGGTAAGGCAGCTAGATATATGTTAGGAATCTCCATAAAATTTATAGTTCCAAGATAAATACCCATATAGAAAAATATAATTCCAAAAGAGAGACAGGGAATCTCCCCACATGCATAGCTCACCACTACTATAGCCTACAAACAACTAGCAACTGAGAAAACCATCACACTAAAGATATCTATAACTAAGACATCCATTCAGATCCTAGATTGTCATCAAAGCACCCATAAGCAAAGCCAAATGTCTTACCTAAAATATGCTACAGAAACAAACTTCTTAGTGAGGGGGGAAAAAGAAACCCCATCTAAACAGAAGAAAATACAAAAATAAGAAGCAACAGCTGCTGAAGATGAGAAGGAATCAACAAAAGAACTCCAGAATTACGAAAAATCAGAGCAAAAGGACACCCCCAAAAGGGAACACCAGCTCTCTATCAATGGATACCAATCGAAATGAAAATATTGAAATGACAGATAAAGAATTCCAAATATGGATTGCAAGGAAGCTCAATGAAATCCAAGAGAAAATGGAAAACCAACTCAAAGAAACCAGAAAAACAATTCAAGAAATGATTGAAAAAAATCACTAAAGAGATTGACATATTAAAAAAATGGAACTTCTGGAAATAAAAAGTTAATTTAATGACATAGCAAACACAGTGGGAAGTTTTAAAAATAGACTAGACCAGGCAGAATAAAGAATCTCAGAGCTTGAAGACAACTCTTTCAAATTAACTCAGCCAGTCAAAAATAAACAACAGAGAATTAAGAGAAATGAACAAGGCCTACAAGAAATATGGAATTACGTAAAATGGCCAAATATAAGAATCATATATATAAGAATTAGGCATCCATGAGGGTGAAGAAGAAAATGCACAAGGGCTAGAAAACCTATTTGAGGCAATGAATAATTGAGGAAAACTTCCCTTGTCTTGATAGAGATTTAGTCATCCAGGTACAAGAAACTCAACAAACACCTGTGAGAGTCATTGCAATAAGGCAATCACCAAGAAACATAGTCATCAGACTGGTCAAAGTCAACACGAAAGAGGAACTCCTGTGAGCTGTGGGGTGAAAACATCAGGTACTTTATGAAGGAAAACCCATCAGGCTAACTTCAGACTTCTCAATTGAGACATTATGAGCGAGAAGGGATTGGGGACCCATCCTCAATTTTCTTAAACAGAACAACTCCCAGCCTAGACTTTTGTATCCTGAAAAACTAAATTTCATATATGAAGGAGAAATAAAGACTCTTCCAGACAAAAAAATACTTAGGGAATTTGTCAAGACCAGACCTACCCTGCAGGAAATACTCAGAACTGCATTATACATGGATCAGCATAATAGACACCTACCAGTGTAAAACTACCCAAAAGCTAAAACTCGGAGCTCATATAAAACAACAGCACAAGAGGTAAAACAAAACAATAAGGTACCACCCAACAGGATAAACAAAACAGCATTCCATCAATTCTATTAATCAACGTGAATGGTCTGAAAGTCCCACTGAAGAGACATAATCTGGTTGAAAGGATGAAAAAATACAACTCAAGTATCTAGTTCCAGGAAACACATCTAACCCACAAAGACTCTTACAGACTCAAGGGTAAGGGATGGAAAAAATATCCCTTGCAAACAGAAACTGAAAGAAAGCAGGTGTAGCAATTTTCATATCAGATAAAATTGACTTTAAATCAACAATAGTAAAGAAAAACAAAGATGGTCATTATGTAATGGTAAAGGGAACAATTCAACAAGAAAATATAATGATCCTACATATCTGTGCACCTAACAAGGAGTATACAGATTCATAAAGCAAGCCCTAGTATATCTAAGAAAATAGGTAAACAGCAGCATCATAATTGCTGGGGGCTTCAACATCCACTGACAGAACTGGACAAGTGACACAAGCAGAAAATAAATAAAGAAACACTGGAATTAAATGGGACTCTAGAACAAATGGGCCTAACAGACATTTATGGAACATTTTACCCCAAAACTACTGAATACACATTCTTCTCATTGGCACATGGAACATTATCCAAGGTTGATCACATCTTAGGCCACAAAACATGTCTCAACAAATTCAAAGAAATCATACCATGTATCTTCACAGGTTAAAGTGGAATAAAACTAGAAATCAACTCCAAGAGAAATACTCAATTGTACACAAACTCATGGAAATTAAACAACCTGCTGTGGAACAATGTTTGGGATGATAATGAAATTAAGATCTAAATCAAGATTTCTCAAACTAAATGACAAAGGAGACACAAGCTATCAAAATCTTATGGGATTCAGCAAAAGTAGTCCTAAGGGGAAAATTCATAGCCTCAAATGTGTACATGAAAAAGACAGAAAGACCACAAGTTAACAATCTAATGAAACATCTCAAGGAACTAAAAAAGGAAGAGCAAACCAAACCCAAAGCCAACAGAAGAAAAGAAATAACTAATGTCAGAGCAGAACTAAATGAAATGGAAAATGAAACAAACAGAGGAAAAAAAATACAAAGGATTTATGAAAAAAAAGTTGGTTCTTTGAAAAGATAAACAAAATTGGTAGACCTCTTGCTAGATTAACCAGGAAAAGAAAAGAAATGACCCAAATAAGTTCAATCAGAAATGAAAAAGTAGCTATTACAACTGATACCACAGAAATACAAAATTTCATCTGTGAATACTATGAAAATCTCTACACACATAAATTCAAAAATGTAGAGGAAATGGACAAATCCTGGGAAACACACGAACTCCCAAGACTCAATCAAGAAGAAATAGAACTCCTGAACAGACTGATGTAAGCAAAGAGATTGAAGCAGTAATGAAAAATCTTACAACAACAACAAAAAACCTGGACCAGATGGATTCACAGCCAAATTTTACCAGAACAACAAAGAAGAGCTGGTACCCATATTGCAGAAATTATTCTATAATATTGAGAAGCAGGGACTCATCAACAACTCATTCTACAAAGCCACTATTACCTTGACACCAAAGCCAGGAAAGGACACAACAACAAAATAAAACTACAGAGCAATATTTCATAAGAATACAGATGAAAAAAAGCCTCAATAAAATACTAGCAAACTGAATTCAATAGTACATCAAAAAAAATAATCCACAATGACCAAGTGGGCTTCATTCCAGGGATGCAAGGATGGTTCGACATCTGTAAATCAATATATGTGATTCACCACATAAACAGAAGCAAAAACAAAGACCATATGATCATCTAAATAGATGCAGAAAAAGCATTCGACAAAATTCAGAATGCTTTCATGATAAAAACCCTCAACAAACTAGTCATAGAAGTAATATATCTCAAAATTATGAAATCCATATATAACAAACCCATAGTCAACATCATACTAAATGGGGGAAAATTGAAAGCCTTCCCACTAAGAACTGCAACAAGAAAAGGGTGCCCACTGTCACCACTTCTATTCAACACAGTTCAGGAGTTCTAGCCAAAGCAATCAGGCAACAGAAAAGAATAGATGGTATCCAAATCAGGAAAGAGGTCAAACTACTGCTTTTTGCTGACCATATGATATTATATCTAGAAAACCCCAAAGATTCCACCAAGAGACTCCTGAAATTGATAAATAAATTCAGAAAAGTCTCATGTTACAAAATCTATGTACCCAAATCAGTAACATTCCTATACACCAATAACAGTCAAGCTGAGAGTCAAATCAAAGACTCAATACCATTCACAATAGCTACAAAGAAAATAAAATACCTAGGAATATTCTTAACCAAGGAGGTGAAAGAGCTCTACAAAGAGAATTACAAAACACTGAGGAAAGAAATCGCAGATGACACAAACAAGTGGAAAAACATGTCAGGCTCATGGATTGGTGGAATCAACATTGTTAAAATGTTCATACCACCCAAAGTGATTTATATATTCAATGCAATCCCCATCAAATTACCAACATCATATTTCACAGATCTAGAAAAAAAAATTCTATGCCTCATTTGAAACCAGAAAAGATCATGAATAGCCAACGTAATGTTAAGCAAAAAGAATAAATCTGGAGGCATCATGTTACCAGACTTCAAACTGTACTATTGTAACCAAAAAAGCATGGTATTGGCACAAAAGTAGAGACATAGACCAATGGAACAGAACATAAAACCCAGATATAAAACCATCTACATACAGCCAACTGATCTTTGTCAAAGCAGGCAACAATATACACCGGGGAACAAAGTCCTATTCAATAAATGGTGCCAGAAAAATTGGATAGCCACATGCAGAAGAATGAAACAGAATCCACATCTTTCACCACACATAAAAACTAATTTGAGATGGATAAAAGACTTAAATGTAAGGCATGAAACCATAAGAATTCTAGAAGAAAATGTTGGAAAAACTCTTCTAGCTATCTGCCTAGGCAAAGAACTTATGAAGAAGACCCAATGGCAATCACAGCAACAATGAAAATAAATAAACGGGACTTGATCAAATTAAAAAGCTTCTGCACAGCTAAGGAAATAATCAACAGAGCAAACAGGCAACCTACAGAAAGGGAGAAAATATTCACAAGCCGTACATCCAATAAAGGGCTAATAACCAAATCTACAAAGAACTAAAGCAAACCAGTCAGAAAAAAACAAATAACCGCATTAAAAATTGAGCAAAAGACATGAACAGAAGTTTTTCAAAAGAAGATAGACAAATGGCCAATAAACATATGAAAAAATGCTCATCACTAATCATCAGGGAAATGCAAATTAAAACCACAAGAGCTATCACCTTATCCCAGTTAGAATGGGTTTTATTAAAAGTCCAAAAACAATAGATGCTGACATGGATGCAGAGAGAAAGGAACACTTATATACTGCTGGTGGGACTACAAGTTAGTACAACCTCTATGGAAAATAGTATGGAGATTCCTCAAAGAATCAAAGGTAGACTTACCACTTGATCCAGCAATCCCACTACTGGGTATTTACCCAAAGAAAAAGGAGTCATTTTATCAAAAAGACACCTGCACTAGAATGTTCATTGCAGCACAATTCACAATGGCAAAGATGTGGACTCAACCCAAGTGCCCATCAATTCATGAGTGGATTAACAAACTGTGGTATGTGTATACCATGGAATACTACTCAACCATGATGAAGGATGAATTAATGCCTTTTGGAACAATTTGGATGGAACTGGAGATCATTATCCCAAGGGAAGTATCTATACAATGGAAAACCAAACACCACATGTATTGGCTGTTAAATTGGAATTAACTGATGAGATCACATGTACACAGAGGGAAGTAAAACTTAGTGGAAATCAGGGGGAAGAGGGGAGGAGGGGATGGGTGAAAACCTACCTAATGGGTACAGTGAACACAATCTGGATCATGGGTACACTTAATAACCTTGATTCAAGCATTACAAAAGCAATACACATAATCAATACATCAGTGGATTAATAAAATGTGGTATATGTATACCATGGAGTACTATTCAGCTTTAAGAAACAATGGTGATATAGCACCTCTTGTATTCTCCTGGGGAGAGCTGGAACACATTCTACTAAGTAAAGTATCCCAAGAATGGAAAAATAAGCACTACATCTACTCACCAGTAAACTGGTTTCACTGATCAACACATAAGTGCACATATAAGAATAACATTTATTGGGTGTGGGGCAGGTGGGAGGGGGGAGGAGGGGATGGGTATATCCATACATAATGAGTGCAAGGTGCACCATCCGGGGGATGGACATGCTTGAAGCTCTGACTTGGGGGGAGGGGAGGAAGGCCAACATACATAACCTAAATATCTGTACCCCCATAATATGCTGAAATAAAAAAAAAGAAAAAAAAACCCAAAACATTTGTACCCCTGTAATATTTTGAAATAAAAAAATAAAAAAATAAAAAATAAAAAATAAAAATAGAATTCTACAAATAGACATTTGCTACATTTTTAGAATGCACAATATGAACAAAAGCATAGGGTCAAGAGAGACATATAGAAAGGGAACCTCGCTTAGTTTGGGGGAGTCAGTGGAAGGATATGATTTAGGGTTGGAAACGAGCCCAAAGTTTCAGTTGCTTAAAACCTAAGAATCATGTTTCTCTGCTATGGAAGGGTCCTGGGCTGCCCTTACAGGGGGGCAGCTATTCCCATGTGGTTGCTCAGAGGCCCGCGGTGACAGCTGCTCCTGTTTCTGATGTGTGACTTGCCCTCTTGCCTGGGAGTCCCTGTTTCTTGGGAAGGGTGAGGCACAGATCACTTGGTAGCTTTGCATGGGCCTTGAGGAGTGGCCCGTCACACTGTTCACAGGGGTCTGCAGGACTCAGTGGCTGGGCCATTCTGAGCTGTTGGGGAGGCTGGGCCAGAAGTTTGGGCCAAGCCCTGTGTGCCGAGCAGGAAGAAGAGGCGGATTTGGTGCACATGTAGCAGTCTGCATGGGATGCCGAAGATATTTCTTGTCCTTACAGGCGACCAGAAGAAGGAAGGAACATTCTGGGAGAGTGAGTCCTGCCGTGAGCCTGAGCAGGGTGGAGCCTGGGTCTGGGGGAGTGCAGAGGTGTTTCTAGGTGGTGAGCTGTCCCAGAGTCCAGGGGCTGAGGGTCAGCTTAGGGATATTGAACCTGGTGTGAAGAGCAAAGTTTTCAAGCCCAAGATTTGCATGGGCAGATTTGTGTTTCTACAGTCTCCCTCTGGCTTCAGCATGCGAAGGGCACGTGGAGCTGGGACGCTGCCTCAGTACCGTAGTCTGGCCCTGCAGGACTGGGGATGTAGGGGCAGCGCAGCTGGGGCCGTGGCCAATGGGACAGGTCACCTGCTCTCCACACTGGCTCAGTGACTGCGACTTCCACACACGGGTTATGTGATGAGGGCACATCATTCCAGGGTGTTAACCATTCCAAGAAAGTTCACATGCAAACAGGTGAAAAGACAGAAGAAAGGCCGTGAAATATGTTTGAACATTTCTTCCTCTGGCTAGACTTTGAAGAAAGGCAAAACTTTTAAGTGTATTATGATTGTTCTGTGCCTATTTGTAAGTTAATATTACGATTTTATCTGAGAAAGGAACATGCTTTTACAAAACAATTTGACAATATATTATGCCTTAATGCCCTCCTGAAAAACATGACATTAGAACGGTCACTGCATCAAGAAGATATTTTCCAAAAGATTTTGTGCTTATTTCCTCGTTGCTTTCCTCGCGTGCTGCCAGGCTCTCCTGCTGTCTGACTGGACTGAGTCTGAGATTTCCCTTCCTCCAGCATCGCTGGCTTAGGAGGGTCGGGCTGGGAAGCCTTCCTGGTCCTCAGCTCCAATACCCCAAGAAAGA
This sequence comes from Indri indri, assembly GCA_004363605.1. NCBI lineage: Eukaryota > Metazoa > Chordata > Mammalia > Primates > Indriidae > Indri > Indri indri. The sequence goes on from RJWJ010012234.1 coordinate 35,718, forward strand.
GCAGTCTGGTCGTGTTCTCAGTTGCTATGCCGCAAAAATGCTGTCTCCTGTGGTCATGGGTGTCTGTACAGGATGCTGTGGCAGAGCCTCTGCCTGGGAAGAAAATGGATTTTCCGCTCAGGCCTGTCAAAGGCTTTGGAGGCCTCTTCAAAGTTAGCATTTTGGCTCATGACTCAGCTACACCAGCTTGGTTTTAAAACGGTACAGATTGTCATTCGTTCATTCCTTTTATTTTTTTTGAGGGGGGGCACAGATTTGAACCAATCATCAATATCTTACAGGATCCCAACTTGCTGGGAAACGGCAACAGCAATAACTGCAGTGAATGAGCAAGACGGAAGGGGAAAGCTCTGCGAGAAAGACCCCTCCCCCCACCCTTCCTCCCTGTTTCCACCCTTCTTCCTCATGTGCCTTCCCCTCCCCCCTCCTCCTCTTCCTTTCTGATTTGATTCCAGATGTTCATTATTTTTCAGGAAAGCTCAGCGTAACAGCAGCTGTGGCCACTATTATAAGCAGTGCCAGCTGCACCACAGGTCAGCCCCAAGCTCCCTGTGGTGAAGGTGTCCCCGAGAGCTGGGCCCTTCTCCCTCTACTGTCCCATGGCTGGCGGTCTCTGGGCATGTAGCTCAGGCATCGCCAGCTGCTGTGAGTTGTTCCCATTCAGCCTCTGAGTCTCCCAGCTGGACTCGCTTCCAAAACATCACCCCAGGCCCCCATGCGAGCTATGGGGCTGCATCCTGCCAAGGAAACAAGGACCAATAGATAGTCCTCTTTTATTTAATTTTATTATGTTCCTGTGGCAAGGACACAAAAGATACCAGATCCCTTCATTTGGGATGGGAGGGGACCGAGTGGGCCAGGGTCACTGGGGAGATGAGCTGCGCAGGGGAGAGAACTCTTGCCAGACAGACAGGTACCACCCACCTCCTGGGTTCTCTACCCTGCGGAGCAGTTTTGCTTGTTGAGTCTATCCAACCATCTACCTGTGTGTCTAGCTACATATTTTTAACTTATCTAAAAATATTTTTGACCTCACAATTCTGAAACAGATGTGCCTGCACAAAGAAAACAGGGAAGGAGGGCCTCCCAGTAAGACTTGCCAAACTGCGAGAAAAGAGCCCACAGTGGCCACAGCCCGGGCTCTGGACCTGCTCTTCCTACACGGCTCCGTCCTGTGCCACCAGGGGCCTGGTGAGTGTTCCTGGGGGCTCCCCACCCTTGACAGAGCACACACATAGGGGTATGGTCCACACGAGGGAAGATGTCTGGGGTCCCAGAACCCAGAGTGTGGTCTAGGACGGAGGGGGCTCAGGCACAGTGTGGGCGTCTCTGGCCCACAGACTTCCTGTCTGTTAGGAGGAGGTGGGCCAGGGGTGCTGGAGCCAGGCCCCCTTGTGAGTTAGAGGTCCTCTAAAATGGTCCCCAGGCACAGGTCTGTCTCTTGTATGCACAGACACCCTGTGTAGACAAAATGGCTCTTCTATCAGCCCAGAGCATCTACCCTACTCATTCCTCCAGGAGGCTCCACCTTGGCTGCTTGCAAATTGTCAAGATGTTCCCTGATGTCTGGAAAGCTTCCTGGTTAGGGATCCCAGCTTGTCTGCACCCTGTTGCAAACACAAGATGAAAACAAGTTTGCACTCATGACACACAGCTTGGAAACACTGACCCAGCTTTTAAAATATTGATTTCCATGTATGTGTGTGTGTATATATATATACATTTATTCATTTTATAATATATATAAAATCACTCAACCTTTACTTAAGAAAACTGCTTCACTGAGGTATAATATATGTAATATACATGTAATAAAATGTACGCTACAAAGTGTACATTTGGATGAATTTTAACAAATTCGTATACTTGTGTAACCATCACAACAAACAAGATAAAAAAATCTCTAAGACCCCCAAATTCCCTTTGTACCTTCTCAGTCAATCCTCCACAATCCCAGCACCAGGCAACTGTGATCTTCTTCCTGTCACTACAGATTAGATTTCCCCCCTGCGGTTTTAATAAAAATGGAATCATGCAGCATGCACACTTCTACATCTGGCTTTCCTTTCCCTCAGCATGATGTTTTGAGGTTTAGTCATGTTGTTGTATGTGTTCTTGTTTTAGCCCTTTTGAGCTGCTACAACACAAACCCCCTAAACTGGGTGGCTGATAAACAACAGGAATTTATTTCTCAAAGTTATGGAGGCCGGAAGTCCAAGACCAAGGCACTGGCTAATTCAGCGTCTGGTGAGGGCCGGCTTCCTGGTGCACAAGTGATGCCTTCTTGCTGTGCCCCCACATGGTAAAAGGGACGAGGGAGCTCTCAGGGCCTTTTCTATAAGGCACTAATCTCATTGAGGAAGACTCCACCTTTCAAGATCCAGTCACCTCCAAAGTCTGTGCTTTTTAATATTATATCATCGCCTTGGAGGTTAGGCTTTCAACATGTGAGTCTGGGGGGACGCAAACATCAAGACCATGATAGTTCTAGCATTATTGTTTTTGCACAGTTGAGTGTTGTTCTGCTGCATAATGCACCACAGTTTGTGTATCCACTCACTGTTAGCATTTGGGTTGTTTCCTGTTTGGCACTATCATGAAAAAAGATGCAATGAACTTTTCTGTGTGAATTTTATGTAGATATATGTTTTCATTTCTCTTGGATAAATACCTAGGAATAGAGTTTCTGGATTGTATGGTGAGTGAATGTTTAACTTTGTAAGAAACAGCAATATTGTCTTTCAAAATGCTCTATCATTTTGTATACCCAACAGTCTTGTAAAAGTGTAGTATAATCTCTGCAGCTTCATTCTTACTTTTCAAAATTGTTTTGGTTATTCTATGTCCTTTATATTTCCCTTTCATTTTAGAATCAACTTGTAAATTTCTAAAAAAACAAAAAAAAACAAAAAAAAAACACTATGGGGATTTTAATTTGGATTGCTTTGAATCTCCAGATCCATCAGAGGTGGATTGAAACCTTAATAATAAAAGTCTTGCAATGTAATGATCATGACATAATCTGTTTGTGTCTTTTCATTGATCTGAGAAATGTTTTGTACTTTGCACATATTTTGCTAAATTAATTTCTAATTACATTATTTTGGATGTTCTTTTAAATGGTATCATTTTTAACTTTAGATTCCAATTGTTCTTTGCTAGTATGTGTGTATATAAGTGTATGTGTGTGTGTGTGTTAATTTTTTAAATGTTGACCTTGTATCCTGTGCCCTTGCTAAACTCATATATAAATTCTAGTAGAGTATTTGTAGGTTCCTTAGTATTCTGTATGAATTTGAACATGTTATTTGTTAGTAAATACACTTTGATTTCCTCCTTTCTAATATATATTACTTTCATTTCTTCGTCCAACCTTTTTTCCCTGGGCTTGCAATTTAATAGAAGCAGTGAGTGGGTGTCCTAGGCTTGTCCCTAATTTTAGGGGAAAGCATCTATATGTGGATGGATAGATGGATAAAATTCAATATATATGCATGATTTAAAAAAAAATCTTGGCTAACTAGGAATAGAAAGAAACTTATTCAACCTGATAAAGGGTATTTCTGAAAAAGAATTTGGGTAAAGTTGGTGTAACTTCTTATGTAAATGTTTGATTGACTTCACCAGTGAAGCCATATATATCTGGAATTCGTTGTGGACAGATTTTAATTTCAAACTCAATTAAATTAATGCAGAGTTATTTTGATTTTATATTCTTCAGGAGTCAATTTTGGTAATTTATTTCCTTCACCAAGTTGCTATTTAATTAAACTTTCAATTTCATTGGCAAAAATTGCATTCGTTATGTCTTTTAAAAATATTTTTATGTCTATAGAGTCTATAATTGTATCTTCTTTTTATTCATGAATCTGTATGAATTTTCTCTCCTTTTTATTCATTAGTCTAACTTGTGTTTTGCCAATTTATTGACCTTTTCAGAAAACCGGGTTTTGGTTTCCTGAATTTCTCTATTGCTTGTTGTCTATTTTATTAGTTTCAGTTATAATTATTATATCACTTGCTCTATTTACTTGGTGTTTAATAGATTTCTTCATTGATGGAAGCTTAGATCATTCATTCATTGATCTCTTCCTAGATAGAAGCAAGGCGTCTCCATTTTTTTCTGAGTGTTTTAAAGTTTTGCATTTTACATACAAACCTGTAGTGCATTATGAGTTAATTTTTGTACGGAGTATGAGATTTAGCCCTTAGCTTGAAGTTTTCTTGTTTATTTATTTACTTTTTGCCTATTGATATCCAATTGCTTCAGTACCATTTGTTGAAAAGGGTATCTTTGCTCTATTGAATTTTTTTTATACTTTTGTCAAAAATCATTTGGGCATATTGTGCTTATTTCCGGATTCTCTGTTCTGTTTTTTTTTTTCAATCTCTGTCTATCCTTCTACCAACACTATATAGTCTTGACTACCATAACTACATAATAAGGCTTGAAATTGGATAGACTGATTTATCCCATTTTATTTCTCTTTTTCAAAATTATTTTGGCTACTCTAATTCCTTTGCATTTCCATGTAAATTTTAGTATAATCTTATCTGTATCTACAAGAAATCTTGCTAATGTTTTAATAGGAATTGCATTAAACCAGTGTATCAATTTTGGGAAAACTGACATCTTTACTATACCGAGTCTTCTGATCCATGGATAGTATGTCCATGAAAATCTATGTTTTGTTGGATTCACATCTAAGTTTTTTACTTTTTGAGATATTATAAATGGTATTGTATTTTAAGTTTCTTTGTGCATATGTTCAGTGCTAAGATATGGAAATATAATTAATTTTTTATATTTAGCTTTCATCCTGAGAACTTGTGAACAGACATATAGGTTCTACATGTTTTTTATTTGTTTGTTTTTGTAGATTCTGGGGGATGGTTTATGTAGACAAAAATGTCTTCTGCAAATAGGAATAGTTTTATTTGTTCCTTTACATTCTATTTCTTTTTCTTGCTTTTTTGCACTGGTTAGAATTTCTAGCACTATGTTGAATATGAGTGATGAGAGGAGATATCCCTACATAGTTCCTAATGTTGGGGGAAGCATTCAGTCTTTCATCATTAAGTATAATGTAAGTGTAGGTTTTCATAGCTGAACTTTATCAAGATGAGGAAGTTCCCCTGGGGTTCAGAGACTTCAAACCCCACTGACAACACAGGACAGATCCTCCAAACAGAAAATTAAGAAAGAAATAACGGACTTAAACAGAACTCTAGAACAAATGGGCTTGACTGACATTTACAGGACATTCTACTCAAAAACCACTGAATACACGTTCTTCCCATCAGCTCGTGGGACATTCTCTAAGATTGACTGTATTCTAGGACACAAAGCATGTTTCAAAAAATTTAAAAAAATAGAAATCATACCACGCATCTCTCAGATCACAGTGGAATAAAAACAGAAATCAACCCCAACAGAAACTCTCATCTCTACACAACGTCACATCTCTCACATGTCTGGAAATTAAACAACTTTCTGCTGAATGATTCCTTCATAAATGAGGAAGTAAAGAGGGAAATCAAAAGATTCTTTGAACTAAATGACAAAGGTGACACAAGTTATCAAAATATGTGGGACACAGCCAAAGCAGTCCTGAGAGGAAAGTTTATTTCCATAAATGCCTATATCCAAAAGTCAAAAAGATCACAAATAGACAACCTAATGAACCGACTCAAAGAACTGGAAAAAGAAGAACAGACCAACTCCAAACCCAGCAGAAGAAGAGAAATTAATAAGATCAAATCAGAACTAAATGAAATTGACAACAGGGAAACTATACAGAAGATTAATAAAACAAAAAGTTGATTCTTTGAAAAAATAAATAAAATTGACACACCTTTGGCTAAACTAACAAAAAACAGAAAAGAAAAATCCCTAATAATCTCCATCAGGAACAAAAAAGGAGAAGTCACAACTGATGCCATGGACATTCAAGATATAATTTATGAATATTACAAAAACCTTTATACACACAAACTGGAAAATGTGGAGGAAATGGACAAATTTTTAGAAACACACAGCCTCCCTAGGCTCAACCAGGAAGAAATAGAATTCTTGAACAGACCAATATCAAGGACCGAAATGGAAATAGCAATAAAAAACATTCCAAAAAAGAAAAGTCCCAGACCAGATGGTTTCACACTCGAATTTTACCACACCTACAAAGAAGAACTGGTGCCTATCCTGCAGAAATTATTCCACAGCATCGAGAAGGATGGATTCCTCCCCAACACATTTTATGAAGCCAACATAACCCTGATACCAAAACCAGGAAAGGACACAACAAAAAAAGAAAACTACAGACCAATATCCCTTATGAATATAGATGCAAAAATTCTCAACAAAATTCTA
>RJWJ010012235.1:0-42498 GCA_004363605.1 Indri indri
TTTCGCTGGCATATTGTTACTTACAGATGGAATTGAGTGTCCTTTCATATCGTTATTGACTATTTCATTTCCTCTGTGAATTGCCTGTTCACTTCCTTCACTCATTTGTATCCGTGTGTGGATATGTCCCTTATCCCTACTGATTAGTACATAAATATTTCAACAATTACATGCATGTGCCTTGCAAGTAGTTTCTCCCGGCTTCTCCTCCTCACTTATATTATATTTATATGTTGTCTTCTTTCATACTGACATTTTCAATATTGATGAAGTCAAATTTGCCATGTGTTTCCCTCGAAGGCATTGCTTTTGCTGTTTTGTTTAGGGGCTTCCCAACTCGATGATTTCTATGGCTCCCCTCACTCCAAAACCCATTCTTGCAGAACAGAGGCCTCCTACTAGTCCAGGGCTGCGGAAGCTTTTCATGTTAGGAGGCCCCATTGATTTAGCTGTAATCAAATAAGGCTGCATTAAAGTAACTTCAATTAGATATACTAAAAAATACATTAATACATTATTTCGTAAAAATCTAACTACTCTGTACTTAATAATGCCAAAAAATGAAAACTATTTGTTAGTTTTAAAGTTAACTAACCTTCTAATTACTTTCTTGTGTCCGCTTTTTGTTGGAAAGCACTTGAATATTTGGTTACAGCATGGAGATCCGAAGTTTTGGTTGATTCTCTAGACTGATGTCAGTCATTTGTGACCTTAGGGGCATCTTGATTTGGGTCAGGTAGGAGAATGTAGATTTGCAGCAATAAATGGTCGAAAAGGAAGAAAGCATTTTTCAGGCATGTTGCCGAAGGTGTGGGTATTCTATTGCATTTTTCCATAGTTCAACTGGATCTTCCTTAGCATCAAACAATGACTTTAAAATGTCATCTACTGAGAGCTCAGTCAATTCCATCTATAGTTCTTTAGGTGCCTTGGTGATATCAACTAGGTGAGACTGAAATGCTCATTTGAGTGTGATGTCATGATTCTCAAAGTCAGTGAACCTTTCATTGTATTCTCCAATTACTAGGTCTATAACAGCTGTGTATTATTCAATTGATTCACATATATCATTCTGCTCATCACTGATCTTAAAGTATTCACCCGAAATTTCCTTTTGAAGAAGCATTTTGAAAAAAGATAGCTTTTTTCAAAATGCTTGGATTTCTTGCCACATATCACATATAGACTTAGTTTTACCTTTGTAAAGAAGTATTAATTTCGATTTGACATGATATCACACAAAAATGCTGCATTCCTATAGAAACTTTTAATAATTCGCATTGCTGATTCTGTTCTTCAAAAAATTTAATTATTTGTTCTCCCAGAGAGAAAATTTTGGGTAACATCTATCCCTGCAATCACTTTAGAATGATAGGGCAAATCCACACTGAATACCTCATCATTCAACTTAAGCCTGCGAGGATGCCCTGTTGCATTTGCATGAATATAGTTAACAATACATGTAACTTGTTGGGAAGTGTCACTTACAAAAGTAGCTTTAGCATAGAGCTTTTGCTGATGCAAGATACAATGAAAAGAAATGAGAGCATCTGGCTCTGTTAATACTATTTTTTTTCATCTGTGCAATAAACTCTTCATGTTTTCCTGTCATAGAAGGTGCACTGTGTACATACACAGACTAAATTTACCAAATTCAGTCCAACTTCACAACATTTGTTTTGAAATTGTTGAAGATATCTATTCCCCGTTTTCTGTTCACAAGAGTGCCAAAAGACAGTAACTCTTTGTAGCAAAGAAAATCTTCTGCTATGACCTGAATGAAGTATAAAACCTGCATCGAGTTAGTAATATCACTTGATTAATCCAAAGCTATTGACTAATATATATTTTCCTTTTCAAGTGTTGTATGAAGTTGTTCTGTTAAGTTGAAGGATAATTCATGCTGCCGATCAGTTATGGTTCTCTTTGAAAGAGGCAGTTGTTTGTACTTTGAAACGTTATCAGGGTCTAAGCATCCTACAACTTTGACAATGCGTTCTTTCATAATTTCTACATCACTGAATGGCTTCCTTTTTTCCCCATAAGTTGCTTCAATGACTTTATTTCCAGGTCTTATTGCTGCTTGAATGAATTATCTTTGCTTTTGCTTTTCATCTTTTAATTTCTACAGTACAGTCTTTTGCACTTCTCCCTCTAATTTAAAATATTTGTGGTCCTTATGAGTGTTATGATGCTGATAAGCATTGAATTTGTTTAATGTTGATATTGCAGTATCACAAAGCAAGCAAATCATCCTATCTTTAGGAGAAACAAGATAATAACTGCAATTCCCAATCCTTGTTAACAAATCTGTTTTCTTCCTTCAGCCTTCTCTTGATCTTCTTTAACATGATGGGCTGTTAAGCGGACAGAATTAAAAAATACTGTCGAGCTGTGCAACTCTTCACAAATTTAACTTCACACAGAAACATAGTGCACCACTGTCAAAAGCTGATAATAGACTGGCGTACTCGACCCCCACAAACTCTTGCCAACCAGCCTTGTGTGGTCGTGGTCACCAGTCAGGTGGAGGAAGTTATAACTAAATCATGAGCGTAGCAGCCATCAGTTTAGCCCTTATGGCTGACTAATGTTCTAATTGTGCCAGTCAATCTGGGAGGATTATTTCATTGAAACTTATTTTATTCTTTGTTATTTTACATACGTTCATTTAAAAAATAAAATAAAAATATAAAAGATGAACAAAAATGTATTATAATTGTTCTGTAAAATTTGGATTCAGTCAAAATGCTGTAATTAAGGACCTAGAAGGCCACATGTGACCTTAAGGCTGTAGGTTCCCCACCCCTGCACTAGTCCAGCAGCTCCTACAGTGCACGGGGCCCAGGAGAAAGGACCAGGGTGCAGGACCTCAAAACCGAGCTATCCTCCGTGTGTCTACACATCATAAGTCCCCCCACCACAAGTCACCCCCGACCCCTCCCTGACCCCATGCCCACATCTGTCACTGAGTTCTTTCAATCCTACCTCCTGACGGTCCCACTTTTCTCTGGGCTGTCACCTCTCGCTTCCCATTGTCACATTTTCCTCCCAGATCCACAGCTGCCTCTCCACTCACCGTCCTGTCAGCCCCACCCCCATAGCCTACCTTCCACCATGCTGCCTGAGGACTTGCTCTAGAACTTGAATTGGATTCTTTTACTCTCTGACTCTCACATCTTTCAGTTGTTTCCTCTGGATGAAGGTCAGCTCCTCCACATGACGGGAAAGGTTCTGGTGTTGCTGCTGCCCACCTGCCCAAGCTTGTCTCTGGCGACTTCTCTCCTCTCCAGCCATACTGGGTCACATTCAGTGCTCCAAACAGACGCCACTCTCTCTCACCCATCCTGTTCTCTCTGCCTGGAACATTCCGCTGGCCACCCTACCTGTCCCCTCAGGGGCAGCTCAGGCTTCAGGCCCCAGAACCCACCCTATTCTGGTAGCTCCCCCACCCCAGTCTGAGCTGAGTGCCCCTCCTAAGTGCATCCCAAGGTCCCTGTGTTCACCTCTATCCCTGCACACAACATACTGTGTAATAGCTGCACATTTCCTTGTCTATCTCTTGCATAGGCTGGACATATACTGTGGTCTGAATTAATGAAATCATTCCTTGATTCAACAAACACTCATGAGTATGATCTTCGTGCAATGCAAGGTACAAGATATCGAGGGCACCATGCAACAGTGAAACAGGTCCAGACCCTCTCCTCACAACATGTACGCAAGTCTATTCATAAAAATAAACTAGTTAGAAATTGACAAGGGCCAAAAGAGAAGCATAGACTACATGCTATGGGGGTTCAAAGCAAGGAGGAATAACTTCGCTTGTGGGTATGGGAGTGAGGGGGTGTGTGATGTGTGAATATTCCGGAGTGCTGGCTTTGGAGTGTGGTTGTCAAATTCCAGCTCCAACATTTACTTACTAGCAACCACCTCTGCAAGCCTCATATTTTTCATCTTTAAAATAGGGTGTGTGTATGTGTGTGTGTGTGTGTGTGTGTGTGTGTGTGTGTGTGTTATCACAATAGTACCTACCCTCCAAAGACTATGTAAGAATTAAATGAGATAATCCCAGTAACACTCTTGTTAGCCATTGCAAGAGAGAGGGTGGCACTTGAGCTAGGACTTAAATGATAGAAAACGCCTAGATATGCCAAAAGCAGATTTGTGCAAGTTTTTGCTCCACAATCCTGCCCCCTTCTTTTTGCCCTTTCCTCCCTCATTCTCCCTAAACCCACATTTCCTGAAACCTCCCCCACTCCCCCACCACCGCAGGCACTAACTCCCTCTCCCTGTGGGTTCATTCCTATGTAATGTCCGCCCAGGTCCTTCGAGACCTCATCCTCTGAACCTCTCCCAGCCTCTCCCCATCTGCAGTGGGTTGAATAGTGTACCCCCAAAATTCATATACACCCAGAACTTCAGAATGTGACCTTATTTGGGAGTAGGGTCTTTGCAGATGGGATTCATGAAGCATCTCGAGATGAATCATCCTAGATTTAGGGTAGACACTAAACCCGGTAACTGGTATTCCTATGAAAGAGGACAGGACACGGACGGACAGGGACAAGGCCACGTGAAGATGTAGACAGGGAATGCAGCTATGCGGCCACAAACCAAGAAACATCAAGGGCCACCAGAGGCTGGAGGAGGATAAGGAAGGATTCTCCCCTGGAGCCTTTGGAGGGATCGTGGCCCTGCCCACACTTTGATATGACACTTCTGGCCTCCAGAACTCTGAGAAAACAAATTCCTGTTGTTTTAGGCCACCAAGTAATTTGTTACGGCAGCCCTGGGAAACTAATCCACCAACCTATCAGAAAGGATCTTTTGGAAACACCTCATTCTGGTCACGCCTCTTGCCTGCCTGCCCATGACCTCTGGGATGAAGTGCAAACCCCAGGGGCCTGGCACATGGGGGACACCCCAACAGGCCACCTCTGAGCTCTCCAGATGCACAGTCCTCACCCTGTGCCCGCGCTGCCTTTCCTGGCTCCGCTCCGTCCTGCGCTGGTAACTCCTGCTCCTCTTGGAGATCCGTAATTCCAATTAGCCCTTTCCACCCGACCATGAGAATGCTTGCCACAGCCATTCGCCTTCACTTCTTATTACTCTCGAATAAGCAAATATTCCTATTATACTTCCTCCCAAGTAGTGAATCATCTGTTATAATCTATAAAATGTAATGTATATGGTGTAGTGTGAACAAAGCATCTTTTTGGTAAAGAGAAGCTTTTATTTTTAGCATGACTTACCCCCATCCTTTCTAAAAATATAAATAGAAATAAGAGTTGGCTCAGGGATCCGCCTTCCCTCGCCCATCTCCACCCTGCAGATGGGTGGGGTTCTTCTTCTAGATACTGGATACTATTGCAGCCTGGGCAGGCTCCTAGCTTACCACTTTCCATATCGAAATTGTCTCATCCCTTGTCAATCTTCTTCACCAGAGAGTAAGGCTTTTGACATGTCCCATTCATCTTTGTGCTTGAACATGGGGGCGCTCATAAACACTGGCTGAATAATTGAATGAATGGATGAATGGTCAAGGAGTTAGAAGGAAAGTCCTCTTTTAAATCTGGATTGGGAATCAGAATCTTCACATGTGCAAATGGCTCATAGCATGGTTTCATATCTCTGACAAGACTGATTGACATAAGAAATAGAAAGGAAGTTCTTTATTTCTGCTGGAGACACAGCCTCCCAACTTTGTCTGAATATAAAGCCCGTAGCATGTTTTCAGAACTGCTAACCTGATTGACTGGTAGGAAAACCACTGAAAAAAAAGGCTCAACTACTAGTGTGGGTTCACAATGCTTGTCTGTGGATAAAAAGCCTCAAAGAAATGCAAAATACTGTATAGGATAACTGTGTCCTTTTCAAATGCACAAAGAGCAAAAGTAAAAAACACTCTAATGTTATCAAAAATTTAAACCTTACAGAATAAGCATCTTATGCCTTTATGGATTGATTGCGTTGTTCTTAACATCCTTTGATGCTGTTAAAAATGCTTTATTCACAAACACATACACACTCACGCACTCTCAAAAGCCCAGTTTTCTTTACATTATTTTCTAATTTTCTAACCTCGCGATATATCTACTATAATATAATTCATACATAGTGTTCTAAAATTAAAAATTTTATGTACATGGCTGCCAATGTGTTTTGGAAATCTCCAAAGGTGGACCCACAAGTGTTTGAAAACATAGGAAAAGAAAAAGATAAATATATGCATACAATAAATGTCACAATCAATGCACTTTAGTCACACTTGAAATATATGATAGTGAAAGTTTAAATAGCTTTTGTTTTCCCTATTTCATTATTTTCATTATTTAGGGACTGAGAAACCCTCACCATTGAAACCAACCTTCAAGCCAGACTAATTCATGGCATTTCTGCAAAAGTGGGAAGGTTCTGATGTACGTGAGCCGTTACAAGTCAGGGCAAAGGTACATTCCCTCGCTCACAGGAAGGGGTCTTCAGACACATCTGGTTCTTCCTTCTGCCTCTTCACCCTTCAGACACTCCCCAGTACATGGGTCTGTGTTGAAATGACCTGCAGAGCGCAGGACACATACTCTACATGACGAGCCATGTAAGTGCTGCCCTGTGCTTGCCAGCTCTAATCCTGGAAGGAAGAGTCTGCGTTCACCCCACTGTCACCACCGTGCGCTGTCAGTCCTGGAGCTCTCACCCAGGACACTGCACCCCTCTGGCCTCCAGAATTCTGAGAGAATACATTTCTATCATTTTAAGCCACCAAGTTTGTGGCAATTTTGTTATGGCAGCCCTAGGAAACGACTCCACTAGCAAATAAGTTTTAAAAATTATCTTACGTTTCTTTCTTAGTTCCTTACACAAAGCAATGAAACAGACGAGAAGTAGCCAAGAGCAATTTGACATGCTAATGGATAAATCTTGATGTTCGTTGAAGTGGACGTCCAATCGTTTATGGTGTTTAATAATGTGAAAGCATGTTTTCCTTCTCTCGGTTATGAGGAAAGAGAGATCGCAGAGCAAGTGACAGGTGCTGTCGTAACATCTGCATGTTCAATAAGGACAAATGGGCGGCGGAAGGCGCAGGCGAGGAGAAGCACCAGCGCTTCCCAAGGAATGCACAGGAGACGATCACACTGCAGCCCTGATGCTGAGGACACAAAGGCACACGAGTGGCATTTGCAACAAACAAACCTTGTAGAAAGGCCTATAAAGGGAATTATGGGAACGAGAAAAATGAAAAGGAAAAATGTAAAACATAAGCTTAATTAGCCAGGAATAACAGAATCACTGAGTCTTAGTGACATAAGGACCTTAGTTTGCCCTCCACGATAATGGAAACATAAATCACATCCACGATGACTCCTGACAGTATTATCAGCCCCAGCTTGAATACTTCCAGGAATGGGGGGTTCACTACCTAATAGGCCTGCATTACCTGAAGATTTTGTTTGAAATATCTTTTTTAGATCAAGAGAAAATGTATCTCCCTGTAACACGCACACTGGTGCTGGTTCTGATTTAAAAACTATACTCAGGGTGTGGTGCACGCCTGTAGTCCCAGCTGCTTGGGAGGCCTGAGGTGGGAGGACTGCTTGAGTTGAGGAGTACAAGATCAGCCTGGGCCACATAGTGAGACCCAATCTCTTAAAAAACAACTGTACACAATTCTTACATTAGTTCATTCAGTAAATACTGACCAGGCCAGTGCTGTGAGCCAAGAACTGTAATATACAAGGGGTCTAGAGACATAGGAGCCATCTGTTCTCAGGACAAGGCCACTCGCCAGAGGGTGTGGCCCCCCAGTGATCAGACAGGTATCTCTGGGATACCTAACTTCCACCCACTGCATGTCTCATTCTCAGGCCAAGTCTAAAACGTTACTAGTCTGAATACCACTAAACAGCATAATAAAAGGAATTGTACCAACAGCATTTTTTAAAACCCCAAAGTAATCTCAAAAACCATGTCATAGAAACCAATGATCAACTGCAAAAGGGGGCCTTTTGAAAAAGAGACACTAATTCAAATTCTTTTGTCACTCTTTATTCCCAATCGACTGCTACACACAGCTCCACCTCTGGATCTGCAAGAGACCCCCCCTGCCCTGGGCGCTGGACTTTCCAAGGCCCTGCAGGCCCTGCCTTGCCCCACAGGGTCCAAGGGACACAGGCCTGGAGCCCACATCCCTGCAAGAAAGCTGATGATTTAGAAAGAGAAAAATCTATAGAAACTAAAAGATAGGTTATAAAAATTAAATAAGGTTAAAAAAGAGAAAGAGAGGGGGAGAGGAGAGAGAGAGAGAGAGAGAGAGAGAGAGAGAGAGAGAGAGAGAGAGAGAGAGAGAGAGAAGATTAAAAGGCACAAAACCGTGAGCCCAAACAGTACAAGAGCCGAAACTCATGAAATAAAGAGCTTGTCCTTGAGGTGAAATCTGACACAATTTTACTGGCCTTTCCAAGGGAACTAGACAAAATAACATTTTATCTGGAAGTAGTAAGCCATTGTAAGTGCTAAAGAAATTTTGAGGAAAAAAGAAAATTAACGAGATGCATTAAAAGTATTTTAAACGAGAATAATTAGCAGTGTGGCTCTGGCACAGAACCACACATCAATGGAACAAAGAGAAATTCCAGAAACAAACCCTGATACATTGAAGACTCTACCATTGATAAAAGTGGCATTTCCAAACCAAGGGAGAATGTTGATGAATTACTCAACAAATGGCTCTAGGACATTTATGGAGGGGAAATATCTCTCCTGTTGTCAAAATAAACTCTAAACATCGAAATGCAAAAAGAAAACCATGAAAGTATTAGTAGAAAATCCAGGTTGATAGTTAACATCCTATTAGGGGTGAAGGCAGGTCTCACTTTTCTAACCATAAGACTAAAATCTGACCCCACAAAGTGAATGATTGAGAGCTCTGACTATAGACTGAAAAAAAAAAAAATTCTTTGAATGCAAAATAATCATAAACAAAATCCAAAGGCAAACAAATTTAGAGAAATACTGAAAACATGTGTAAAAGATAAAAGTTGGTATTTTTTACAAATAAATGGTGTCTTAAATGATAAACATCAAATGGACCCACAGAAAAATGGGCAAAGATCGTGATGATGCCACCCACAAACCAGTAGGTGAGGAAGGAGAAAAGTGTATGCAAAACTGTTTAATCTCACCAGTTATCAAAATAACTTGATGTAAAACAGTAGTTTAACATTCTCATTTACCCATTGGCCAAGATATTAATAAATGATAAAATACTATACTATATTTGCAAAGGTACAAGGAAATGCTGACTTTTGTATATGTTAGTAGAAGTGTAAGTTCATAAAAACTACCCGATGGGCAATTTGGCAATAAAGATCAAAAACTTTAAAAAATTTGCATATGCATGTACCCAAGTTCTACTTTTAGGAATTTTTTTGAAGGAAACTAACATTTTGTGTATAAAGATTTAGCTAAAAGGATAGAAAAGTCAGAGGCATTTGTATTAATACAAGAGAGAAATGGTTGGTTAAATAAATTGTCAGATTCACGCAACAGAATGAATGCATATTGCAGTGGTTCTCAAAGTGTGGTCTGTAGACAAGCACCTCCAGCATCATCTGGGAACTTGTAAAAATGCAGATTCTCTGGAACTTCTCAGACCTACTGAATCAGAAACTCTGGAGAATGATGCCTAGCAATCTGCATTTTAACAGACCTTCCAGGTAATTCTGATGCACACTACAGTTTAAGAACCTCTCTCTTGGTTTGTAAATCAGTGTCCCAGGAGGAACCAGATGGGATACTGAAATTGGGTAGTTTGAAGCATCTGGAACTATTTACAAAATACGTAAACCACAAGAGATAGTGGAGGATCCTGAGGCTGGCGGCAGTGGGGCTGCATTACCATGCGTTGAGGGAGCGGTGTCTGGAAGCAGAGACAGGTCGCTGGGTGGGAATGACTGCATGATGGAGTGGTGGTCTCTGCCCGGGGACGCGGCACACCCCGATGACGCCACAGGGAGGTAGCCGTAGAATAAATACCCCTGCTTCACTTTCCGTCCTCACCCTGATCTGCTGGTGTGCCCCACAGAGGAACCAGAGAGCAAGGGAGCCCGCTGCTGTGGGCCGCGCCAGTCAGGATGAAAAGGTAGAGGATGGGTTTGGGGGGAAAAGGGAAGATGTGCAGCACATGTAGCCATTGCAAAGGACTGTGCAGAAAAATGCTTATATGAGAGATGTTTATGAAATAGCAGATTTTTAAAAAGTAATACATTAAAAAGTAGTACATTATTTCATTAAAAAATATATATCATACATATTTTGGATACACCCAGACGTATGCATGAAGAAAATGATTGCAGGACATATACCGAAGTATTAACAGTAGTTATGTTTAGATCTTGAGATAATGGGTACATTCTTGTCACTTGATTCTTTTTGCTTTTCTATGTTTTCAAAAAGTTTGACAATAAACATATAAGAAAAAATTTTAACATGTTCACTTAAATAAAATCACAAATAAAAGAATCCCAAAGAAAATTAGGAAATTGGTATGTTTTCCCAATACCTTAGTTTTTATTGGTTATGAATAATAACCACCATACTGGTCAATATTTAATGCCTTTTACTTTAACAATTTTTTTGGAAACAATGTGGCTCTAGGAAGAGAAAACGTAATAATTAATAATTAGCACTGTTTAGTAAACATTTCTTGAGTGACTACTACAAATAAAGCACTGTGCACAGAGTGCTTCCTGAATTATCTCAACCAGTGCTCACAAGAAGCTTGAAAGATAGTAGTTTTATTACCTCCACTGTATAGATGAGGAAATTGAGACACATGAAGTTATCTGTGTTAGCCTGGACTTCACTTCTCATCAGGAGGGAGATAAGGACTCAGACCAGAATTGTCTAAGGCCACAATTTGTGCTCCACCTTTCTGTGGATGTGTGGGAATGAGATTTTGAAGAGACTATACCAATTCTATCCTTATAAAAGTAAACCCCGTGACAGCGTAATTCACCACATAATTTCACACAGTAATTTAATACCCTAAGAGTAGGGCAATGGTTTTCATATTAGCATCTTAATGTCACAGTCAAAATTATTATTTTAATAGTCCACTAAGAAAAAATGTAATATATCACATATGAATGTTAAATACGAATTTTATTTTTTCTCTTACTTTAGTCTTAGTAATATAGCCAGAGGAATGAATCTGCTGATAAAAAATTTTTTGAGTGTTTGGTGGAAGCTATTAGAAAGAATTCATTTTCAACTTACGAAATCTTTGAAGTTTACTAAAGATTTTTAATTCAAGCAACTATACCTGAAGCAATACTTCCCACAGTTTTTAATCTGTCCTATAAATGTTTGACTTCCTGTATTTGTAGGCTGAGCGGTACTTTTTTATACATCTGTCTCTCCTATTGAATATAAATTCCCTTGAAATAAAGATGTATATTTTATTAGTATTGGTTTCTACTATGCCTAGCACAATGCTCAGGTTTGCGAATGAATGTATATTAGTCAGGACAAGAGACATTATGCTGTGGTAACAAGTAACCCCTCAAATCTCATAAAAGTCTTTTTCCTCAATCACGCTACATGCCTAATCTGTGTTGGTAGGCAAGGTCTGCTTATCAGAAACAGATGCCGATGGAAGGCTTGACACGTGCTTTCCTGATCACCTTGGCATGGGAAGAGAATGTGGTGAGTGGCCTCATATACTACAACCTAATGGCAACACACATCACTTCCACTCATATTCCATTGGCCAATGCAAGTCACATGGCCACACCTAACTTTGAGGTGCAAGGAAGGGCAGTGCTACCATGTGCTTGGAGGATGGAGAGACAGAAATATTTGGTGACAATATTAAGGTCTGCCACAAAAGGTTTTGGGAATGAATCATAAAGTTCTTAATTAGCACTCCTTACTATTAATACGTTTACTCACTAGTGACAGTCTACTATGTCAGTTTATCTTTTTTGAGACTCATCAAGCCAAACATAGAAATAGATAGCTTTATATCCTTTTGAGGTTGCGTTTGTGTTACTGCTGAAATATCTACTAATTTTATTTCATTATGTGTGGCAAAATTCATATTAATTCTAGATATATTCATTAGTTTCATCTTTCTGTAGGTGCTAAGATAAGAGAGATAACCACTGATGGGTAGTGGCCAATACGAAAAGTCGAAGAAGAAAGAATGCTTTGATGACACCCCATAATCTATTCACTTCATTCCTGCTCCATCCCAGACACCTGAGAGCCCCTGGGAGTGTGATGCTGACTACGGCCTAATGTGCACCAAAACCTAAAATGTTTGAGAACATTTAATTGGGGAAAATAAATTATACCAATTCTAAACTCTGATGAATAGCATCAATAATTAGGGTTTTTTTAAATTTTTTTTTAATTTCAACATATTATGGGGGTACAGATGTTTAGGTTACGTATGTTGCCCTTGCCCCCACCCCCGAGCCTGAGTTTCAAGCATGTCCATCTCTCGGATGGTGCGCATTGCACTCTTTGTGTATGCCTATACCCGTCCCCTCCTCCCTCTCCCTGCTCCCCCCTCCCAATAATTAGGTTTTTTTAAAAAATTACTTTTTAATAAAATTATAAAAGAAACACAAGACAAAAATTCTAACACATGAAAGACTAGCATATAAAGAAAAAAATATTCCTTATAACACTTTAGGAATATTATTTTCTTTATATGCTAGTCTTTCATGTGTTAGAATTTTTGTCTTGTGTTTCTTTTATAATTTTATTAAAAAGTAATTTTTTAAAGAAACCTAATTATTGATCCTTTTCATCAGAGTTCAGAATTCGTATAATTTATTTTCCCCAATTAAATGTTCTCAAGTACTTAACTACAGCTGCTCATTTTCTTCCTGTATGGCTGTCACAGGATTCATTCTGGATTTATTGTTTTAAACACTTGAACAAGAAAGAGACAAGTGAAATGTAGTTTGTTGCCAGTGCAAGTGGTTTTATCCATGAATAAAAGACCTTTTTGAGCATATGCCTTTCGTGTTCATTCATAAATTCGCTGTTACGCCTGTGAGATTACAGTACTGGGCACAGGAAGCTGGCAGGCCCTGTCTCCGTGCAGCAAGCCGGTGAGCACAGGGTTTCCACCAAGTCAATTTCATAAACTAGGTGCCCATTGTTTCCCATGACAAACGCCTGTCAGCTTTTATTATCTTCGAGATAATATAATTATCACAGAGAAAGAGCAAAACAGCAATTTAATACTCACTGAATAAAGGAGTGCATACTCAATAAATCTATCAAATAGCATGTTTTAAATCATACTTCACATGTTTACTATACAAAGCATTCAAATAATACATAATTCTTTTGCCAAAGTAACATATAAATCTCTGTAGCATTGTATAGTAATTTTTAAGAAACTCAAATTTCTTATAACATAGATTTGTTTTCCCCTATTCGCTGGTTCCTCTTTTCATTTTGTGTTCTATCCAGGGGGGAAAAAAAGTCTCTGAAGAGTTCTAAACCTTTTTGTCCTCAAAGACTCCTTTTTCTCCCTCCTATTTCCAGTTGCCATGGATCTAGCCCTCTTGGTATGTCCTCTGTTATTGTTTATTTTAAAAAATATTATTTCCTTGAGGACATTTTAAAAAGTTGTTAAATTTGATAGCAGTATATTACATCTTCATAAGGACATTTATTAATACATTTGTGTGTAATTTCATAATTTCCAAGAGCTTTCCTATCTTTTTTCTCATTTGGTAGAGGACGGTGCAAGGCTTATTATTTTGAAGGTCATGCTACAAGTTAGCCAGCCACTCGAGGGCTGTTCTTCAAGAGGCGTGTGAATGTACTCTGTGGTCTGAAAGCAAAAGACAGACTCCCTAAGTCCTATGACCACAGCCTTGTGTCGTGTCTGGACCCTCAGAGGAGGTCACGCCAAATACAAAACTTAGGGCTGGGGAGGAGCACCTGGTAGATTCAGTAGAGGTAGTAATGTTCCAGTTCTGAGGTTACAGATTTTCTTGTACATATCAAATGTTAAATAAGTTTAAAAAGAAAAAAAGATAACTCTAACATTTCCACAGAACATTATTCTTGTTTCACTATATGAGAAACATTACTCTGCAAAAACGCATTCTGCAACCTACCAACGACTTTTTTTAAGCTTTCAGTGCAGGGAGACTTCTCCTGCAGAAACACTGCAGCCTAGCTTAACACAGTCCTGCCTCCTGCACTGAAATAGTGCTTTTCTCTTTTAATTTTCCTGAAATTTCCTCTTTTATATGCTAGGAGTGAAAATTTCATTTCAAATGTATGCTGACATTTCCTGCTATGCACTGTTCACCTCCTCAAACAAACATACCTAAGACATAAAGAAGGACAACATGAAGTACTTGTGAAAACCCATGAAGACCACAATGAGGAAATAATTCACTGGAAAATGGGAGGAGCTTCCACTAACCCAGGAACGAAAGGAGCAAAGAATAGAAACTAGATTAGGGAGATTTTACCATAATTCATCCTGTCTTTGACAGATAAAGCAGGCAGATGAATGAATGAGTAAATGAGGGAATGAATGAATGAAATTGTTTTTCTGATATTTAATTAGTAAGGATAAATTAATAGTTATATATCAAACTCTTACCCAATAAACAGGAGGTACGTTTTCCTTGTAAATGGAGCATGCTAAAATGTATCAATATATTTGAGAAACCACATCATGGGCCACAATGCAGAAATATTAAAAGTTATAAATAAAATTTTATACACACACGACTACTTGGAGAGGTTTTTTAAAACTATCTTAAGTATTTTGCCACAGAGGAAATCAACACTGCATTTACAGACCTTAAGTATTTACCCTTAAGTAAATAAAAAGACTGTCATTCATTATTCGCCAACCCAAGAATTGATTTTAAAATATTATTAGAATTGACATGGCACTTGAGTAACACATCAAGATTAAAGATACATCTCCAAAGAGAAATTGCTTTTATAAAAATTATCAAAAAACAATTAGGATCTTAAAAAGTAAACATCTCATTTACCTCATCAATGAAAACATAAAATATATAGATAGTCATGTACCCAGAAGTAACCTTATATTGGTGAAATAGTAAATAAAAAGCTATAATTTTTTTCTCAATTCTGTAGGCTTCACATGGACTCTTTCCTATTCTCTCAACTCCACAACTGGTGTTAATGTCCCCTTGTCAGGACATTGACATTGAAAATGAGGTCAGGACAATTGACTAAATTGTTTATTTATGGTTTTACTCTATGCTCTGTGAAAATTCCTCAAGTTAGTTTCTAAACCCCTAATTCAATATTTAGCAGTGTTTACTTGGTATTTGTTGCCCATATTGGTGGAGCTCTCTCAGCAATCAAATTTTCAATTTGCTTTTTCGTAGCAGCCTATTTTTTGGATACAATATCCCCCCTGAACTCTCCTTGAGATTGCTAATTAGGGTGCATTTCAATGTCTCTTCTATTTTTAAAATTACTTCTATCTTACATGTTTTCCAAAATACTCCTCGTCTTCTCCCACCCATGTGACCTGCTGCTTCTCTTCAAATGTCTTCAGTTGAGATTCTTCATTGTCTGCCTGTATGTATCAAACGAAAGTGTAAATCAATCATCTTTACCAGAACGAGGTTTACTAAGCACTTCTGTGCCCCAGGCACAGTACTAAATAATGTAAAGCTAGTCGGGTAAACCCCCAAATAACCCTGTTAGATAAATGTTATTATCCTCCCTGAGTGTCACCTGGAAGAGAAACGCTGCAGCCAGCTCTGCCGAGCAGGGGAATCGGTGCAAATTACCGAGCTCTTTCCGCCCCTCGGCTCCACTTGCTCCTCCAGCCTCTGTCTCGGGACCACGGCACCGTCTCTGTGCAGTCAGAGTCGTCGGTGCCAGGAGAAGTCAGGAAATAGCACATGAACTGATTTTTTCTGTTTCTTTTTTTTGTCTGTACTTGCTGCCCGGAGGTAGCTGGAGGCCTGCCCAGGTGGGAGCCAGCCGTGGCCCACCCCCCACTTTGCTTGGTGAGTCGTTCACGCCAAGTGAAGCCCGGGGGCCGCAGCCGCCGTCTGTGTGGGGGGCGCTGGTAGAGATGTTGAAGTCCTTCACCATCCCCTCCCCAGTCCACCTCCCTTCCCAACCGCAGCTGCTCTGAGCCCGGGATTTGGCAGTGGAGGGCCTGGGACCCCCATCTTCTCTGGGCGCCCTGCTCTGCCTGTATTGGGTCGAGGATCACAACGCACTGACTAGTTTCTTTGTCATCGTGATCTCATCTTTAAAATGTTGGTTCAGTGACGGTATCCTTCCCATGTTAAAACAAATCTATCTGAAATGAATTGTTAATATTAAACAGTATTATAGACAGTATAACTAAAAGCTCAGCTAGAAAGTTAGATAAGCTTTGTTCAAATCCTGGTTTCACGAATCACCATGTAAACTTAACCAAGCTATTTTACTTCTCTATTTCCTTCTCTGTATAGCAGTGATAATATTAATAATAATGTTATTGGGCAGAATAATGAGGCAAGGCATTTAAAGCACTGAGCAGAAAATAGAATAAATGTTAGTTATCATCATTATCTTTGACTGTAAAACATTGTGAGTCAGCAATGCAAAAGGATGTCTATGACCATTAAAAGATTCAGAACTGTTTGAGTTTTAGTTTTTTTTGGGGGGGGGAGGGGGAAAGCAGTAAAAATAGTAGAAATTGAAAGCAAAATCATCATTATTTGCAAATCATGTGATATATAAAGTCTAAACAAACTATTGTATGAATGCCCTTATGCAGCAGTCCCCAACCTTTTTAGCAACAGGGACGGGTTTCATGGAAGACGCTTTTTCCATAGACCCACAGTGGAGAGGTGGGGTGCTGTGGGTCGGAGGTAGGTGGTGAGGTCAGGAGGTGATACGTGGCCCGTTTCCTAACAGGGACCCCAGGGGTTGGGACCACAGCATTTACATATAAAAACATGTCTGAAAAAAGTTTTTTTTTTTTAATTTCAGCATATTACGGGGTGAAAAAAGTTTTCAAGAATATACCTATAGATCTTCATACTTTTTTCACTTTTTATTTTTAAATAATTTTAGACTTACAGAAAAGCTGCAAAAATAGAACAAAGTTGTGTTTATCTTCACCAAGCGTTTCCTTATGTTAGCACCTAATCTTATATCACCATGATACGTTTGTCAAAATTAAGTATTGGTTCATTACTATAAACTGTAGACTTCATTTGCACATTTTACTAATGTCCTTTTTTCTGTTCCAGAATCCAGTCCAAGATCCCACATTGCATTTATATTTCCTTGCTGTGCTCTAGTCTGTGACAATTCCTCAGTCTTCCCTTGTCTTTCAAGACGTTGACATTTTCAAAGAATTCCAGTCAGTTATTTTGTAGAATGTCCCTCATTTTGGGTTTGTCTAATATCTCATGATCAGATGGAGGTTGTGTGTTCTGGACAAGACTATACAGAGGTGTCGTGTGCTTGGTGCATCAGATCAGGAGGTCCGTGGCATTAATATGTCTTACTAATGGTGATATTGACTTTGATCACATGGTTAAGTGGGTATCTGCTCTAAACTTATTTTTCCCTTTGTAATCAATAAATATTTAAAGGGGAGATACTCTGATGCCATGCAAATATTGTATTTATCCTTAAACTTTCACCTCCTAATTTTAGCATCCATCCACAGGGCTTACCTGCAACAGTTATAACTGGGGCGTACCCATGGGAATTTGCTATTTCCTTAATTTCTTCTGTGCTTATCAACTGGAATTCTTCTGTAGGAAAGGACTGTCCCTACATTTCTGAGACCCACTGACTTTCAGAGCTGGAGGAGACATTAGAGTGCTCTGAGACTTCAGCCAACAGCACAGACACCACCTGAGAGCTGCTTAAAAATGCAGATTCCTTGTACCCACCCCAGACCTACTGGGTCAGAATATGCATTTTAACAATATCCTGAACAACTTGTGTGCTTCAAAGGTCGTTTTAGTTCCATGTCATTATGGGACTTGACCAACTGAGGTCACACTTGGAGTTAGTAGCAGACCTGGATGACACCTTGGTCTCCCAACTTCCCATTCATTCTTCTCTTCTTACTTGGCGGATTCATTCCCAAAAGAAAGCCAAAGCTTACAGGCTTTGGACTCAGACTGAATTTAAATATCAGCACTGTTTATCTGGCAAACTACTTAACCTCTCTGAGCCTCGGTTTCTATATATGTAAATGGGGAGAATATTAACTAACTTTAAGGATCACGGTGAAGACAAGAGCTACTAGGTGGAAAGCCCCTGGCAGAATGGCTGGTGCATAAGGACAGGGACATGCAGGCAGGTCCCCTCCCAGGAAGCACTATGGCCAGCTACTAGGAGTGTTACCGGCAAATGCTTTCAGCTGCCAGCCTCTTGAGGCCTTGCCCAAGGTCATGCCCTTCCAACGGTGACCTACATCCAAAGACAGGGATGTGGAGGCCCAGCCATTGTGGCCAGACATGAAACAACCCGGGGCCTTTCCACTCTGGAGGGCCGTGAGGTCTCCTGACCTTCTCCCTGGTCTGCCCCATGTCGCAGCTCACCCTGTCCCTCGGCTCAGTCTCCCTCGTCCCCTTCCTTCACAAGACATTCCCTACACCTAACTCTATCTCGGAGTCCATTTCCAGGAGAACCCAAACTGCCACATGACACCAAATGGGTTCTCAAGAATTGGGAACAATTGTCATGAATCCCATTGCTATGACTTTTGGGGATGAGCTTTGCATATTGTCCACTATTACTAAATATGAACTGACCCATATATATACTAAGTTCCTATTATGCACCTGGCACAGTGCTCAGCTTAGGGATACAGAATTTAGCAGAACAATGCTAAATCCTGTCTAGTAGGGAAGACTGAAAATAAACAAGATTGTGCAATTAACAAAATGCCATTTTAGCAAGATTATTGTGGCCAGTGGCCAGTCCCTTCTCAAGCTAAACTGTCCTGACATACACATCTTAAAACAGCTCCGTCAAGGGCCATCGCTGGAGAACCCTAGTAGGGAGGTAGAAGATCAATGCTTCCTTTTTAACAAAAAACAAACAAACAAACAAAAACCTTAGATATGACCTGATTTTAAAGTAAAGAAGCTTATTAATTCCTTAAAATCTCTTTGCTTACCCTTGATACAAAAGCCCACAGATAGATATAAGCAAGTTTTGGACATCCAAGTCCTCAAGAATAAAGAACTGAGTTTTATAGCTCTGTTTTTAAAAGTATTTCTTACATGGTTTTCTGTGCCTTCATTTCAGCTGTTCTGCAATAACAAAAGAAAAACTACATTGTGCTTCAACTGCAAAGGAATGTGCACTGAAACCCGAACAAAATCATGTTTCTTCAAGCAAAGGGCAAAATGTACTCTTATGTTGCTTTTTCAATAGGCTGAAATAGTGTAAAGCTCAATGCTCAATTATTTACTTTAATGAAAGATCTTTTAGCCTGGAGTGTTTTTTTTTTTTTTTTTTTTAAAAAAAAACTACATTCTTGCATGATTAAATCCGTATTACCATTAGAAAAATCAGAACAGGCACAGTAAAATGTTTGCCTGGGCACTACCTATTATTCTTTAGCTCTGGCTTTGAAAGCCTAGTAAAGGTTTCCTTGGATGACAGACAACTTTAACAGTCTTTCACAAAAAATTTATTTAAAAGTACAAAATTTCCATTACCCACCGCTGGCCAGAGGCAAGTTCCTCAAGGGGTACGCAATGGTACTAGCATATAAATAGCCTTAAAATAGTTGTTAGAAGCAATGTGGCCTCCCAAAATGCCAAATAACCTAGTTCTTGTATTGCAATTTGATGATCTTCACGACCTACTCAAGTTGGACATCTTCCTTTCCACATGTCCACACGTTCTGGGTTCTGCACAGTGCTTTAATGGGCAGCAGAAGCCATTGGCCATGAGCGGCCTGTGCACAGAGACGGGGCTTGGGCAGGGCCTGTTACCCCTGGCTAATGATCAGCCTGGCTCGTCATCCTCCTCCATGAACGCGTGGAGCGGGCATGCCCAAAGGAGCCTTGTCCATCATACATCCTCTATTTCTCCCCTTCAGAGGCTTCTCTCTTTAAAAACATGACACCTTCTATGGCTGCCCTCTGCCTGAGAACCAGCAGGTGAGTAGACTGGCAGTGGTTCTCAGCCGCACAAGGAGGCCTGGGCAGTTTACTATGGCTCGAATTTCCAGCTCCAAGTATAAATGCTCCACTCCCCACGTTTTTTTTTTTTTTTTCTTACCAGATAAGGCTTATTCATTTCATTATCTACTATTAATTTAAAATGTTATACATTACCTATAACCAAAATATTGTAGTGATGGCACAGACACATAAAATCTAGTGGTTCTCAACCAGCGGGATTTGGCTCCCCAGAGGGCATTTGGAAATGCCTGGAGACATTTTTGATTGCTACAGCAGGAGAGGTGGGTGGGGGTGCTACTGGGGAGCAAAGGCCAGGATGTTGCTGAACACCCTGCAGAGCGCGGGGCGGTCCCTCACAGGGAAGAGTGGTCAGGCCCAGAACGTCAGCAGTGCCAACGTGGAGAAACCCCTAAATCCAATACCATAGAAAATTAAATGGAAAAGCAATTTAGGAAAAAGCAAAAATTGAAAGCAGGAGAGTAAAATTCAGTCAGAAGCAAACATTTTGCGCAAATGGGCCACAGATTTGGCTCCGGGCTTCTTATCAGCCAAACCAAAGACAAACATCGTATGTTATGAGATACACAGTAACCACAAGAGTAAAAACTAACACCAGCCAGGGAGTTCCTGCTGGCCCCGCAGCCTGGTAAAAATTTTTCCTAGGCTGAGTATAAAGGAGACATAGGTGGTCAAGAGGACCTCATCTTACATCTTAAACGCCCCAAATGATAAACTCAAGTGTGGTCTCAGCATACCACCATGAAAGGAAGGGGCAAAAACCGACCCAGTTTAGCAAGAGCACTTCTACAAAGACCTAACTGGCAGACCCAAGTCAGCTTCTGCTTTGTTTTTTTTTTTTTGCCTATTCTGCCCTAGCGGTGACACACAGAAGATACAGTGTTAGACGGCCTTCAGGTCTTTCAGAAAACGCTCCATGTGCTCTGTTTCTCACAACCACACTCTGGATTCACACTTGCGCAACAGATTTGAAGTTATCTCCTGTGGCAATAAATGAGAGCAGATAGACTTTTCAATTAAGGGCAGAAACATATTCTCTAGACTTCTACAGCAGGAAGACACCTCCGCCTCCAGAAATGGTTCATTAAGATATAAGAAAAAAGGAGAGGGCAAAACAATTCTGATTTTACCAGTGACTCACACTCTATCGACTGTGTTAAGAGGTCATGCAGACTAGATTAAGTTCATACAGCTCAACCCATAATCCAGTCAACCTGTATCTCAAGATTCAAAGAGGAAAAATTACTTTAAAAGTATGAAATGAATTCTGTTGAGAGATCTGGTAATTTATTTTTGGAAAAAAGTTGTAATATATCTACTTTATACCGGGCACCAAAAGTATAGCTCATATATTTAAAGATTGAAATGTTAAAAAAATAAAATCAAGAAATATAATCATTAAAAGGACATATATGCAGATTATTTATGTCTAAATTTAAATAACTACCCATCTGTCCTTAGAAAGGAGAAGGCATTTTAAGAGTAAAAGCAAAATGAGAAAATAGTAAGTACAAGATTGACAGATTTTACTGCATAGACTTTAATTGCATGGGTTTTTGAACATCAAAAATGCCATAAAACCCAGCACCTAGCTCTTGTGCCTAAGTCTGTTCCCCAGTAAAAGAAATCAGTGCTCCTTGGAGAAATAGCTGATCCTAGGACTGAAACAAGGAGTACATGAGATGAGTCTAGGATATTTTGTAGTGCCAGGAAGTACGGAAGTGCTCAAGAAAACAAAGCAAACCACCAACCACCCCCCCACAATGACGGGTTGTGTCAAAGGCACACAGGAGCCCACTGAAAGTGCTCCCAACGGCCAAAGCTGGACAAGTTGAGCAACAAAATCAAGTATCGTCAGATTACAACTCAAGGTATAAAATAAACACTCATGAGTGCATACTGACATAAATAAATGAGCAACTAAACTCATAATTGGGGGAGAAGAGTCAAATCTCCCTTGGAGAAGAATTCCAGGCCAGTCACGGTGGCTCACGCCTGTAATCCTAGCACTCTGGGAGGCTGAGGCAGGAGGATGGCTTGAGGTCAGGAGTTCCAGAGCAGCCTGAGCAAGAATGAGACCCCCGTCTCTACTAAAAATAGAAAAATTAGCCAGGCATGGTGGCGTGTGCCTGTAGTCCCAGCTACTCGGGAGGCTGAGGCAGGAGGTTCACCTGAATCAAGGAGTTTGAGGTTGCTGTGAGGTATGATCACACCACTGCACTCTACCCAGGGCAACAGAGGGAGACTCTGTCTCAAAATACATAGAAAAAGAATTCCAAATAATTTTTGTAGGTATCTGCCCTCAAGAAGATGGAACATGCTTCCCACTCCTTGGTGTGAGCTGTGCACGGATGAGCACTGTATAAAAGGGAGAAAAAGAGTAACTTTGCAGTGAAGAAACCTAACAAACACTTTCTCAGCCAAACGATCAAGGTCAACATCAGCAAATACCCTTGCCGTAATGGGGATGACAAGGCACTTTTACCTCTGTGGTCTTTCTCCTCAAAACACATAATCCCAGTATAATCGTGAGGGAAAAAAATCCCAATAGAGAGACATTCTACAAAATACCTGATCATTACTCCTCAAAACTGTCAAGGCTGTGAAAAACAAGGGAAGTCTGAGAAACTGTCACAGCCAAAAGCAGCCTAAGAAGACCTGATGACTGCATGTAATTGGTATTGTGGATGGGATCCTGGAACATGCTGGACTTGGTGTCCACTGTGAGCTCAGCAGTGTCTCCATCTATGGCAGAGTGGCAAGAGGTCTGCTTTCCAGGGGTCTGTGCTGTCTTAGCAGGTAAGATTTTGACGAGGAAGGTTATAAGCTGTGCTCTTGAGTATGCAAAGAACAACTACCTAGTTCTCTCTAGACTTCTGACCTGTGAAAATTCATAACCCAATCAATGTCTTTTACCCACCCCAGGGTAGCAATCAAGTAAGGCAAGTAACTCAGCCTACCCACTGAGTGTACTTGGAATGGTCACACACTTTTTGCAGATTGAACAAGCAGTTGGGATGCAAGAGGATCTTCCCCAAGTTTGTCAGCCACTGGAAGCAGCAGCTACATTGAGGTTCTGGGGCTGGACTCCTCCAATCACACCCATGGCTTCCAGCTGGGGTGTGCAAGCTGGAGTCTAAAGGCAGCTTTCCGCTCTCCAGACTAAAGTGTCACATTGTCAAGTCCAGGTGCAGCAAATGCAGCATCCACCACCCTGAGCGGGCTGTAAGCTCTGGGACCTGGTGGATCTTACATGCTATGTTCCATCCTGTTCCCGCCCCTGACAGTTGGGGGTGGATACAAGGTGAGGGGGACCCCTCATTTCTGAGCAGGTAGCACAGGAAGCCAAAAAGCAGATGCTGAAATTTGAATCCTAAAAGAACCAATGTTTAAGCATGGTAGATCATCCAAAAACTGTGTTGTCAGATTCCAATGGTAAAACAAAAAAGAGGCCAGGCCTGTGGGCGAAGAGATATGGGAGGAAGAGAAGGCAGCCTGGTGGCGGTCTAAACTGAAACCTAGAGGGCGGGTTGGCTTCACATGGGCTGTGAGCTGAGCAGGAGGGAGGCGGCACTAACTCATCAGCACAGCAGGGCAGATGGAGGAGTCAGCTTCCCCCAGGTTGGTCTCTGTGCTACATTCTGCATTTGAATACATTTCTAAGAATTCTCTGTTTGGGTGACAAAACTGCCCTAGAGGAACACTGAAGTATGTATAAGAATTACTTTGGGACTTGTCTAAAAATGCTGATTTTTAAGCAATATCCATAGTGCAGTCCAATTCCCAGGGGACAGATTCCAGGGCCCCACCCGGGAGCTCAGAATCCGCACTTTTAGTTTTATTTTTAAAATTTTACTGTTATTATTATTTTTTTTAGAGAGACAGGGTCTCACTCTGCTGCCCAGGCTAGAGTGCAATGGCATGATCATGGCTCACTGCAGCCTCAAACTCCTGGGCTTCAAGCCATCCTCCTGCTTCAGCTTCCCCAGTATCTGGGACTACAGGCGTGAGCCACGACGCTGGCAGAATCTGCGTTTTCAATTAGCATCCCACAAATGACGACCATGCAGGGTATCCAGGCCAGACGCTGAACAACAAAAACAGTCATCCCACTCCTCAATCAGACACAGACCTCAATCTAGTTTTCAAATCCTCAGAGAATTTTCTCTACCGTAGAAAATGTACAATACAAGAACATAAATAAATAAATAAATGCAGACCTCAGCTCAAGCACATCGTGTGTGGGTTTTTAAGAGGAATAAAACTGTAAGGTCAATTGCATCCAAACTGTCAGAAGCTAAATTAGTACCAGAGGGAAGAAAGAGTCCTGCAGTAGGATTTTCAGAGTCTGGCTGTGGTCCCTCTGGGCTGGTGGACACCACGTGGTCAGTACACCTCCACTATTAGCAAAGATTTTTGTTTCTTTGGTTCCTTACAAACTGAGAAATTACTTTTCTACAATCCAAATATCCCCCAAAATTATGCTATTAAAACCCAAGAGAAATGTCAGCGCTCTTGGCTACATTCCAAGCAACTCACACTCTAAGGAAACCACTGGCTCCAAACGGCTCGGCCCCAAGGGCAACAGTGCTGTGAGCTGGGCAGTTTGACCCATCAGTGGCCAAGGCGCCCGTGTCTGAGCAATTCCTGGACCATGTGGGTGGGGCTCCCTGGTGAGTCAGCTGAATAAAGTTTCCCAAGGCAAAGAATGGCACAGCCAGAGGGTGCAAGCTTTCAACCAGCAGTGGGCAGTGACACATGTCACCTCACAGTACTGGCAGACCATGCGATTGATCAGCTTTCTCCAAAAAGGGGTGTTATGGACTGAATGTCTATGTCTCCTCAAAATTTACATGTTGAAGTCAGACCTCCCAGCATGGCTGTTAGGACATGGGACTACTAAGGAAGTAATTATGATTAAATGAGGTCGTAAGGGTGGGGCTCTGATCTGATAGGATTAGTGTTCTTAGAAAAAGGACACGCTCACGCTCCTGCACGCTCCTCTGTCTCTGTCTTTCTCTCTCTCTGCACAAATGCACGGAGGGAAAGTCCATGTGAGCACATGGTGAGGTGGTGGCCACTTACAAGCCAGGAAGAAAGTCCTCACCGGAAACCGAATCAGTGGGAACCTTGATCTCAGACTTCCAGCCTCCAGGACTGGGAGAAAATAAATTTCTGTTGTTGAAGCCTCCGGTCTGTGGTACCTGTTACAGCAAAGACCGAGCACAATATGCTGAATCACCGTTATAATCTAAGACCAGAGTAGTGATCACGACACCATTTAGAAACTACTGTCAACAAGTAACAGAAGAAAGTAAACAAGGGATGATGAAGGCCAGAAATGACGGAATCAAACTGTGGGTTCTTCACGGTGGACAAGTGCCATGAAGGAGCAGCGTTACTCTAGCTGTTGGGTGTGCCCGCAATGAACGGGGAATTATATCTGCTCATGGAGGAATTCATGAAGAGCTCACAGTAAGAGTTTTCTGGAGAACAGACAAGAGACAGGATGTTTGAGGGGGAGCCGTGGCTCAAGAGCCTTTGTGAGCTGTGATCTCCCTGCCAGTCCTGTGAGTCCTCATTTCGGCTCTTCCTTCATCCCTGCTTCATGTACCATATAACGTAAGTTATCATAAAAATAACAAGATTTGGGAAAAACAAAAATATTTAATGAGAAGGGATATAGGTAAAATAAAACCAAAAACATTGCAAAATCCACAATTTCAAAGATGTAAGGTAAATGGAAAGGAAAAAGAAAATAAGAGAATCATCAAATATATTACATATGTATAAATTTAACAATAAAGAGAAGATAACACAGCTTAAAATGCAATAATATTAACTTTATAAATAACCCTTATTGGACCTAGACCCTTCCTATCTAGGCACTGGGCTAACAACTTTACGTGCATTTTCTCATTTCATACTTGTAACAACTCATCACCAACTCCATTTTATAGATCAGAAAACTGAGGCTTAGAGAGAGGCTAAACAACTTGTCATAAGACACTGATAAGAACTGGTAGAAAGAGCAGTGAAAACCGTGTCATCTGACCCCAAAACCTGCCCCCTAGATATTACACTGTACTTCTTTTGCCAGAGATAAAAGCTTCAAAATTAATAATGAAATAAAGCAATTAAAAGAAAATTCAGCCGGGTGTGGTGGCGCGCACCCGTAGTCCCAGCTACTCAGGCAGCTGAGATGGGAGGATCGCTTGAGCTCAGGACTTTGAGGCTGCCGTGAGCTACAATCGATCGCACTACTGCACTCTAGCCTAGGTCACATAGGGAGAAACTGTCTCTAAAAAAAAAAAAAGAGAGAGAGAGAGAGAGAAAATGCAACCAAATTTGAATTAAGAAAGTAAATTAAAAGATTATAAAGCTATGAATAACATTAAATTGTGCTAAATTTTTGAATAAAGGAAACTTAAGAAAAACATAAAAAGCAGGAATATTACAAACAAGGGAGATATAAAATGGAAAGACTGAAACAAAAAGAAAACCCATTAGAATGACTTGAATGATGTGAAAATACCTCATTAAAGCAATGCTAAAATACTAAGTGCTATAAAAGAGGAAGCATGACATTAATAAAACAGGAAACCAGGAGTCTCTAAGCAGGAAATGGATTCCCACAGCATGGTCTCCAGCAGCACAAAGGAGTATCAAGTCGTTGACGCATATCCATGAAGGGGGTCTTTTGAGCACTTCGGAGCCAAACTGGTAGCATTTTCGTGGCCAGATAAACTCCGTGGCGAAGCTCCAATTTTACCCTGATTAGAGAATTCGCAACAGTCCAGGCTGAGGTTTGATGTGATGTTTCCCGTTACACACTATTCCCGACAGATATTCTTTGAAGAGAAAGAGCTTCATGCCAAATGCTTCTGCGAAAGCTGTGGCAGCCCCCCTGGGGTCCTGTCACTGCCTCCGTCCTGGAGATGCCACTCACCTCAGAGCTGCTGGCGGCCGGGCTGGGCGGCACCTACACAGCTGCGCGTGCAGACCCTGCCCTGGTGGACAGTAGCGTGCCCAAGGCCCTGAGAGATTTCTGCAGCAAAGAAACCTCTGTTTGTTCAAGCCACTTTATCTGACCTTGGAAATCTCTCCCTCACCTCTGCTTTCCCCCCTCCTGGAATAAATTCTATTTTCATCCTACAATGGTTTTATGGAAAGTACTTTGGAAAAATCTGTCCTAAAAATGTTGCTTGAGGTTTTAGGTCACTTGGTCTTTTACGAAGGCACAGATCACTGTCCTAATGGTTTGGCTTATCTAAAAGCCAATGTTATAGACATAGCTTAGGAACATTGTGATTCCATAGGGTGGTAAATATACCATGCAGCCAAGTACATACCCAGACAGAAAACGTTAGGCCTTTTATGACAGCAATTCAGGAACAAGAAATGTGGAAGAAAGGACATGATAAATGAACTCCCTCAAAGCAACCGTTAACTCCTGCTTCCCAGGAGAAAACCACCTGGTGCTGCTTCATGATTAATTTACTGGCAGTGCTGGAGCAATCTGTGCTTTAAGAACCAAAAAAAAGAAAAAGAAAAAAACAAAAAATAGACATTAAAACAAAAAAACCCTCATGTTTTCAATAAAGAGATGCTTAATCATCAGCACAGATTAAACTGTTGACCACATATGCCGAGGAAGTGTAGAGCATGAAATGAGGTCCTCGCCCCGCATTCTGGCTGTCCCCGCACAACTGGGTTAGGCCAAGCTGAGCAGCGGCAGCTCCAACTACAGAGAAAAACGACCTCTTCTTACATTACCTCTCCAAGTCGGAGGGTTATTATTCTGACTTTTATGGCTAGAGGGGAAAAGAGAAGATCTATTTATTGCACATTCTTAGAGGAACAGCACAAATAAGACACTTATACGAGAGTGATATAAAAGAAGTTACAAATGAATCCACTGAAATCATTTCCGAATGTGTATGTCTCTTATTTCGTTTATAATGGCCAGAATCTTGACAACAAAAACCAAAAAGATGTTAGAACAATATGACAACTGGAGCTGAGCTGAGTCTTTGGGAGGGGGAAGGTCTAAACTGGCGGTAAAGAATGCAGAAAGCACTGCAGGCAGAAAAGTCATCATAAATAAAACCCAAGAGCTGAGGATGAGAACAGAATGGAATGTGTGGACTCTACTGGTGAGATGAGGGGAGGGAAGTAATGCCAGATGGATGAGTGTGGAACACAACTATGGAAGGCCTAGATCGTTCAGTCAAGGTCTCTGAACCTGATATCACAGACCACAGGGAGGAGTCAGCAGCTTCTGCGCTAAGTGTAGCACGACTGAGGGTCTGCTTCAAAGAAGAGCTCCCTGGAAGTGATACGGCCATCGAGGGGGAGGAAGAAGAGACATGAAGACAAAGATAACCAGGAACGCTCCTTCGGGGATTCAGACATGAAGTGATTAAATCCCACACAATAGCGGCAGCACTGAGAATGGGCAGGATGGAAAGTGGAATTCTGGAACAGCCTCAGGAGTATTTGAGTGATACTTCTGCGTCTGGTTGCTTAACTGCAGTATGTTGACTTGGACAATGGATCCGATTGCTTAACTACAAGTTTTAAGGGCTAGGAGAATTATGTCATTACCAGGAGAAGTCCTCAGTTTGGCTTTGGACATATTACACTTGAGATGCTAAAGGGTTTCTCAGATGAAATGCCTTGAAAGCTCAGTGGGATTAGACTTTAGATCAGGAAAATCCTGGGCTATATTTGGCCATCACCAAAACAGAGGTGAGAGTGGATGTTCATTGACTGTAACGCTCCCGAAAGCGCAGCCCTGGGTGTTGGTAATGCTGATCACTGCTTCACGGCTCCCTGGGAGAAATCGCTCTTAGCTGCAGTGTGGATGGGCTGGATTGCAAAACTGTGATCTGTTGAGGGGGCAATTTAGAAGAAAATGGGGTGGAAGCTTCTGCACGCCACCCTATTTCAGATACGGGGCTGAGGCAAGAGACACACTCGACCAGAAAATGGGTTGTCACTCCTCCACTGAGGAGGAATCGCTTCCGCAGGTGATCCGCTTTACCAGCTCTCCTTCCTAAGTGGTCTCTTTCTACGTCTGTTGCGAGGTGAGAGCACCTCTCTATAATTTCAACCCAGCTGAGGAAGGAGGATCAGGCAGGGTGCTCTCTGCCCTGGGATTAGAATCGGCCTCCTTGAGGAGGGAAGAACAAAAGAGTTCTGCTTGTGCACCCTCTTATATTATATTGTTATCCAGGAACAAACTCCTGTTCCCGTCATCAGAGAAACACATACAGCAACCTTGGGAGGATACCCAAAATAAGCCCTATAGATATGCCTCAGTAGATAAATGCCAACCAGGCATTAAAATGTGGCTTCATCTAGACACCTCACCCTGCCTCTAGTTAATATCAGGACTCCTCTGATTTTGGCAGAACACACAGAACCAAGGAGAACACACAGAACTATGGGACCCTAGTAATTTGGTAAACATCAGCCTAGACTCTTTTGCTATCTAAAGGTGAATAAATCGAACAGAAAGATTTTCAGTAATAAGGGAGTACAACTCTAAGAATGCAGGGAAAAGCGTAGTTTAAAAAGGAGCTAATAGCAAACAGTAGAAAAGTATACACTGTATTTTGCATCCTGATAAAATGTCATAAATGTGTAAAAGGCCTTGTGAAACCAGATGAGAGGTGAGGTGAAAAAGAACTTAAGAAACTTGATTTCAGAAAAAACTTAAACTCAATGCAAGTTGAAATGAAAAAAGATATGGCTTAAACAGGAGAATAGATCATGAAAATTAAAAGGGAATAATAGAAATAAAGTCTGCCTTGGAGTAGAAATTCAAATTAGAGGTGAAGAAAAGAAATAAAAAGCTCTCTAAGAATACAAAAGAAAGGGTCAAAGGAAAAAGCTATGCATCAAAAGATGATAGGTATAGATAATCTACCTATATTTGTTTCTTAGAGAGGGATTTTGTTCAAAGATATTGACCAAGCGATCCACTAACATTTGCTTAGCCAAGAGAGATGCTTATTTTTCTCCCGTGTGACAAGAAATCCAAAGATAGACAGATCTGGACTGGTAGGGCAGCCACATGATGTATAAGGACCCAGACTGTTTTTTAGCCCATGTTTAGTGTGTGGTTTTCTTCCTCAGCTTACAGGATGGCTGCTAGCACTCCAGCCACCATGATCACATTCCAG
The DNA here is from genome assembly GCA_004363605.1 of Indri indri. NCBI lineage: Eukaryota > Metazoa > Chordata > Mammalia > Primates > Indriidae > Indri > Indri indri. The sequence continues at coordinate 30,404 of RJWJ010012235.1, forward strand.
ATCTAATACAGAGAAAGAGTAAGGGGCCAATACAGCAGGCCAGACACATAAACCCCACTTAAACAGCTTTCCCAGAAGCTCCGCCCAGCCACTTCCAATTATATTTCATTGTATTCAAGTATGTTATACGACTAACCCCCACCTGCAAGAAGACAGGGAAATAAAGCTTTTAAGTGGGACCATTCCCAAATGAAGTCAGGGTTCTGTTAGCAAGGAAAAAAGAGAGAGGAGAGATTCATACATAAATAACAGCCTATAACAAAATTCCTGAGATAAATACAATAACACGGGAGTGAAATTGATGTATAAAAATGTAATAGGTAAAGGTTTTCTTATGCTGAGTATGCAAATTAGAAGAGATTTTTATGTTTTGGTAAAGTCAACAGCAACCACCCAAACCTATATACCTAGATATTTTAGCAAAATGCTTTAATTACATTTTTAAAAAAATCTCAAAAGTATCCAGGCAGAACAAAAAATCCAGGTTATCTACAAAGAATTTAAACATAGGCTGCCTTCAGACTTCTCTATGATCACCAAAGGCAGAATAATATCTCAGGAGTCTTGAGGAAAAAGTTATGAGACAAAAATAATAGTCACAGTCAAACATTATTTATTAAAGTAAGAGAAAAATATCCCCATATATTGAAAGATTGAGAAAATATGTCACTTAAACACCTGCTTAACACAGATTTCCCCCAAAATCTTATGGATGGGAAACTCATCTCATTCATATTTAAGTTTATCTTAAAATTTAAGAATGAAAAACTCGTGCCATAAAAGACCATAATTTGGGTAAATTTGAACAAATTGGAGAGGTCTTGTGACTAATTGTATTTTCCGAAGATGGACAAAGCAGTCTCTTCTATCTTACATGTGACAATGCACGGCTCTGAGTTGAGAAGAACTCTTGGGCCAAATCTAGGTTCAGCAGGAAAGAATGACTGGCTTAAAATTATTAACATGGAAAAATAAAATTATTAACATGGCAAATGGAAATAAATAAATACATTTTTAATCCAAGGCAGCATAAAGAGAAGAGCAAAAGACACAAAGAATAGATTATTAAAACTATACACCTATTTGAAAACGTTAGATATAAGAGAATACTAAATAAAATGAGTGACTATCAACACCAGCTCTTGGGTTAAAAAAACAATAAAATAGGCAAATTTTTAACCAATCGTATTTTAAAAAGAGAGGGAGGAAAAGGGGGAGAGAAGGAGGAAAGGGAAGAGGAAGGGACAGACAGTAAAAGGTAAAGGGAAATTTTTTTTAAAAAATGGAACTAAAACTACAGTATAAGAGGCAACTCAAAATTTATAAAAGAATAATGATCAACAATCTGAATTTAGGATAATAGATAATTTTCTAGGAAAAGAAAATTTATTTATCTCAAGTAGGAGTAGAAACTTAATAGAACAATAACAATGAGATTTAATGAATTAATTTATCAGAACAATCCTGAAAAGGCATAAAGCCCAAGGAGATTTTACAGATAAAGGTTTTCTGAATTCCAGGGACTAATAATCATGACATCATATTCATTTTTCAGGAGAACTAAAAAAGTTTCCCAATTCATTTTATAAATTTCAAATACATAGTATAATAAAAATACAGACTAATCTCATTTATTCATTTACATATATTTATATATAAATGTATATTTTATAAATCTAATTAAACATATTGAGTCACACAGAATTAAAAAAATAATAGACAATATTCAGGTTTGGTGTATTTGAAGACTATAAGGATAATTTAATACTAGGAAACCTATTACTGTAATCAATTATTTCATTGGGTCAAAGGAGAAAACATATTGGTTAACACTGGGAAAACGTATTCCTCCCAATTTAATGTTTTGACATGATTAAAACACTGACTAAACTAGAAAGAGAATAACACTTCTTTCTTCTTCAAACAAAACCCAAACTCAAACAGGTTATATTATTTAATAGTGAACGAATAAATATAGATTAATTAAAGAGCCAGATAGAAGACCTCCTTTCACCTCTATTACTTAATATTTCTCTGTTTTTAGCCAATGTTATAAGCACCCTCCTCCCCCAACTAAAGAAAAAAAAAATGGAAGGAAGGAGGAGGGGCGGGGGGGGGGGAGGAAAGGTAGAGGGAAGGAAGAAGGGCGGAATATTACAAAGAAATGCAAGCACTCAATTTCTTGTGTTAGAGATAATAAAAAAGGCATTATTGGCCAAAATCGGGTTAATTTGAGTATCAGAAACGATAATGATTGGAAATGATTGTATCACACTGAGTAAATAAAAAAATCTGTAAGAACCCAGTGATTCTCCTACACTCGAAAGAAGAGAGAGAAAGAGAGAGAGAGGGGGGAAAAGGAAAACTTTTTCACAGAAGAATGACACCTAATAAATAAATGTAAAAGGACATATACAATTGGAAAGTCACCATTTTGCAACCCCCAATGTAGATTCAGGGAAGGATCTTACTGGGTGAGGAGACAATTAAGTGAAAGTTTATTGGGGAATAGAAATATTCCCTATTACTAAGTGTGAAGACAAATTGTGCCTTTTGAGGCAGACATCTGAAGATCGCCACCTTAACCAACAGGTAATCATTAATAAAATTAAAAGACACATCTTAAACTACATCAAAGATGATAGTTAATATCTATGCTATATAGACTTAATTCAAATTGGTAAAAGAAACACCAAGATATAGCCTAGGCAGCATAACGAGACCCCGTCTACAAAAAATTAAAAAGAAAAAAATTAGCCATGGGTGGTGGCGTGTGCCTGTAGTCACAGCTACTTGGGAGGCTGAGGCAGGAGGATTGCTTGCGCACAAGAGTTCACAGTTGCAGTGAGCTATGATTGTGCCACTGCATTCCAGCCTGGACAACAGAGCAAGACCCTGTCTCTAAAGAAAAAAAAAAGAAAAAAGAAGGAAAGAAACACCAAGATCTTACTGGGGGGGGGGGGGGTGTTGGTGGCATTGGGACAAACTTCCAGTACAGAGAATTTGCAGAAACCAAGATGTAAACATTGTCTTTTCACTAACCAAAAAAAACAGCAGTGTACTAAATTGGGTATCTTCCCCACTCAATACCCTCAGAGACCCAGGCCCCCAGGCCACCTTTCCCTAGCATGCAGCTCTCAATCCTTGGTCACAAGATAGTAGAAACAAGTAGGAGGACAAAGGGAAAGACTTGTGCCTTTTTTTTTTAATCAGGAAAATAATAGCTTTCCCAGAAGCCACTCTCAGAGAAGTCACCTGGCTACACCAAACCGCAAGGAGCTCACCTCTAGTGTTCCCCCTTCCTTGACAAAAGAGCAAAATTAAAATGGTTTAAATCATAGTACTCAGCACTGATAAGTTGGAGACCAGTGCCCCCAGGGATGGTTAGTATAGGACGCATGTTGTTAACAACTTTTCTGAAAAGCAATTCTTCAATATGTTTGAAGAAATCTCAATGTACTTTTTGATTCATCAGTTCGGCTTTTGAGAATCATTTCTATGGAAACAATTGAAAACGCAGTCAATGATTTGTGTACACTGTATTCATCAATTCAACATTTCTAATACCCACCCCCCTCAAAAATAAAAATAAACAAAGGTAAAATTAACTTCAGTGCCCAGTAATAAGTGAATGGCTGGAAATGCAGAGTTGGGCCTCAGAGAGCCCAGCTGTGTGAGCTGGTCAAGTCACAGAAAAACTTCCGGTTTCCCATCTGTAAAATGGAGTTGATAATTCTTCCTACATAAACTTGGAAAGATTAAAAAAATTTTTATATATAAAACATACAGCAAAGTGCCACACTAATCAATGCATTGTGTGTGTGTGTGTGTGTGTATATATATGCACACACATGAAGTATTTCTATAAATTATTCCATAGCCAATTAAAATACAGGTTGAGCATCCCTAATCTGAAAATCTGAAATCTGAAATATGCCAAAATCTGAAATTTGGAGCTGACATGACACCACAAGTGGAAAATTCCACACCTGACCTTATGCACTGGGCTGCAGTTAAAATGCAAGTGTGCAACACACAGTTTATTCAGCCTGTAGTTGTTTGCTGTTGCTGTTGTTTACTGACTGATACAGGTATTCTGGTGATGCTACTGGGCTGCTTAATTACCCTGAACTATTGTTTTTTCACTGTATTAATGGTATGCCATTTTTTACTGTTAAGCACTTACATGTTAATAAGTATAAGACAATGATTGCTTATTGGTAGCATATAAATTCAGAGTCAGGAATGCAGTGATGCCAAACAACCACAGACTGTCCTCATGGGTGACTGAGACAGTGACACCTTTACTTTCTGATGGTTCAATGTATAGAATCTATTTCATGCACAAAATTATTAAAAATTTTGTATAAAAGTACCTTGAGGCTATGTGTATAAGGTGTATATAAAACACAAATGAATTTCGTATTTACACTTGGGTACCATCCCCAAGATATCTCATTACATACAAGCAAATATTCCAAAATCTGAAAAAATCCCAAATCCAAAACTCTTCTGGTCCCAAACATTTTATAATAGATAAGGGATACTCAGCCTATAATACACACACACACACACACACACACACACACACACACAATATCAAAAATTGTATGAGAAGAAAATGCATCTGAGATATTGCTACATGAACACAAGTTGTATTTATGGTGTGATTCCCCATATACAGTTGTCTCTCTGTATCCATGGGTTATGCAGCAGTAGACTCAACAAACTGCAGATTGAAAATATTTGGAAAAAAATTGTGTCTGAACTGAACGTATACAGACTTTTTTTTCTTGTCATTATTCCCTAAACAATACAGCATAACATCTATTTACAAAGCATTTACATTGTATTAGGTATTATAAGTAATCCAGAGATGATTTAAAGTATATGGGAGAATGTACATATGTTATATGGAAATATCCTGCCATTTTTTATCAGGGACTTGAGCAACTTCAGATTTTGTTATTCAAGGGAGGTCCTGGAACCAGTCCCCCATGAATACCAAGGGACAAATATATATGCTTAGAGGAAACACATTAAGACACTAGTGGTTCTTCCATCTGGTCATTGCATTACAGACGGTTATTTTATCTTTTATACATGTTTTGTTTTTAAATTTACTATTTAATACAGGCATATCTCAGAGATATGGTTCCAGTGGTTCAGTTCCAGACCACTGCAATACAGTGAACAGCACAATAAAATGAGTCACACAATTTTTTGGTTTCCCAGTGCATATAAAAAATATTTTATTGCTAAAATATGCTAACGGTCATCTGAGCCTTCAGTGGGTCGCAATCTTTTTGCTAGTGGAGAGTCTTGCTTCAGTGTTAATGGCTGTTGACTGATCGGGGTGGCGGTTGCTGAAGGTTGGGGTGGCTGTGGCAATTTCTTAAAATAGGACAACAATGAAGTTTGCTGCATCAATTGACTCTTCCTTTTACAAAAAAAAAAAATCCCTCTGTAGCATGTGATGCTGTTTGATAGCATTTTACCCACAGTAGAATTTCTTTCAAAATTAAAGTCAATCCTCTCAAACTCTGCCGTTGCTTTATCAACTAGTTTATGTCATATTCTAAATCCTTTGTTGTCGTTTCAACAACGTTCACAGCATCTTCACTAGGAGTAGTTTCAACTTCAAGAAACCACTTTCTTTGCTCATCCATAAGAAGCAACTTCTCATCTATTAAAGGTTTATATGAGGGAACTTTCCAGAACTCTCAGTGAGAGGTGATGGAGCAGTGGCTGCCCAAGCTCAGGTATGTGCTCCTTCCAGTTACCCCACACCAACACCTCAGCCCGCTCACTGGCTGTAGAAAACGGTGAAAGAAACTACTTACTGTGATGTTTTAGGGGTCAAACCCAATGCCACTTAGGAAGAATTGAAAAAGGCTCATAGAAAATGAGCCTTGAAGTACCACCTTGATAAGAATTCAAATGAAGAACTTTAAACAGATTTCTCAGGCTTACAAAGTTCTCTCTGATTTGAAGAAAAAGGAATTATATGACAAAGGAGAAGAACAGGCGATTAAGGAGGGTGGAGCAGGTGGTGGTTTTGGCTGCCACATGGACATCTTTGGTGTGTTTTTTGGAGGAGGATGAATGATGCAAAGAGCAAGAAGAAATACTGTGCATGGGCTCTCGGTACCTTAGAAGATTCACGTAATGGTGCGACAAGAAGACTGGCTCTGCAAAAGAATATGATTTGTGACAAACGTGAAGTCGAGGCAGCAAGAAAGGAGCAGTAGAGGTGCTGTCCCAATGCCAAGGTAAATAAGAATTCATCAGACAGGACCTGGAATGGTTCGGCAAATTCCATGTCTGTGCACGGAGGGCCAGAGCTGTGGGGAACAGATCAGTCCTAAAGATATTAATAGATGTAAAAGCTGTAATGGAAAGAAGATAGTTTGAGAGAAGAAAATTCTAGAAGTTCTACTGACAAAGACATGAAAGATAGCCAGAAGATAACATTTTATGGTGAAGGAGACCAAGAACCAGGACTGGGGCTGGGAGATATTATCATTGTGTTAGATTATAAGGACCACACTGTTTTTACCCAATGAAAAGACCTTCTCATGCATATGGGCATGCAGCTGGTTGAAGCACATGTGGCTTCCAAAGGCCAGTATCCACTCTTGACAACCGAACCATCACCTCTCATCCAGATCAGATTGTCGAGTGTCTCCACAGTGTGTGCTAAATGAAAGTGTGCCAATTTATCACAGGCTACATGAAAAGGGTCGCCTAATCATTGAATTTAAGGTAAACTTTCCCAAGAATGCCTTTCTCCTGATAAACTCTCATTTTTGGAAAAACTGCCACCTGAGAGGAAAGAAATAGAAGAGTGCGATGAAATGGATCAGATAGACCTGGTGGACTTTGCTCCAAATCAGGAAAGATGGCACCATTGCAACGGAGAAGCATATGAGGGTGGTGAACGTCATCCCAGAGGTGGTGCTCAGTGTCAAACCTCCTACTGGGGCCAGTGAATACACTCGCTACTGGCATTTTATATGCAGTAGTGAATGAATGAAGGACTATAATCATAATACGCTTACTACTGGCTATTGTTTTCATTTTAATATTCAACTATAGCAGTGTTTTAAAACTTAAATGAAGAATAAATGCAAGCACAAAAGCTCTGACTTTGCCCTGTATGTATGATGACTTTGGTGAGCAAGATGAAGTTTAACACTTGTAAAAGCTGCTTTAAAAAACTTCCCCTGGCATTTGTCAAGGTAAACCTTGCAGTTGATTGCAGCTGTGTATATGGACAAGCTTAGACTCAAGTACTGGATATAAGTGTTGGCTTCAGTGTATGACCCTTCATGGTTAAGCTATGAAATTAAAACTCTGCATTTAACTGGCAATAAGTTTAAAGCAACTTAATTTGTAGAGGGAAAAAAAATGGTTTATCATGAGACTGCAGGAATTCAGTCACATCTCAGGCTCCACTTCTAGTCCTCTTGCTATTTCCACCAGATCTGCAGTTACTTCCTCCACTGAAGTCTTGAACCCCTCAAAGTAATAATCATTAAGGGTTGGAATCAACTTCTTCCAAACTCCTGTTAATGTTGATATTTTGACTTCCTCCCATGAATCTCAAATATTCTTAATGGCATCTAGAATGATGAATTCTTGCCAGAGAGGTTTTCAATTTATTTTGCCCAGAACCAAAAACTGGATAGCCGCATGCAGAAGATTGAAACAGGATCCACATCTTTCACCTCTCACAAAAATCAACCCCCAGTGGATAACAGACTTAAACCTAAGTCATGAAACTATAAGAATTCTAGAAGAAAATGTTGGAAAAACTCTTATAGACATTGGCCTAGGCAAAGAATTTATGAAGAAGATCCACAAAGCAATCACAGCAACAACAAAAATAAATAAATGGGACCTGATCAAATTAAAAAGCTTCTGCACAGCCAAGGAAACTGTCACAAGAGCAAACAGACAACCTACAGAAGGGGAGAAAATATTCACATGTTACTCACCTGATAACTAGAATCTACATAGAACTCAGGAAAATAAGCAAGAAAAAAAAAATCAAAAAACCCTATCAAAAAGTGGGCAAAGGATGTGAACAGAAACTTTTCAAAAGAAGATAGGCTAATGGCCAAGAGACATATGAAAAAATGCTCAATATCTCTAATCATCAGGGAAATGCAAAACAAAACCACAGTGAGATATCACTTATCTCCAGTGAGAATGGCCTTTATCAAAAAGTCCCAAAACAATAAATGTTGGTGTGGATGCGGAGAAATAGGAACACTCAGACACTGCTGGTGGGACTGCAAACTAGTGCAACCTCTGTGGAAAGTAGTATGGTGATACCTCAAAGATCTACGAGTAGAACTACCATTTGATCCAGCAATCCCATTACTGGGCATCTACCCCAAAGAACAAAAGACATTCTATGAAAAAGACATCTGCACCAGAATGTTTATAGCAGCACAATCCACAATTGCAAAGATGTGGAAACAACCCAAGTGTCCATCAATACATGAGTGGATTAATAAGATGTGGTATATGCATACCATGGAGTTCTACTTAGCCACAAAAAATAACAAAAAAAAAAAAAAACTAATGGTGATATAGCATTTCTTGTATTATCCTGGATAGAGCTGGAACCCATTCTACTAAGTGAAGTATCACAAGAATGGAAAAACAAGCACCACATGTACTCACCATCAAATTGGTATTTACTGATCAACACTTAAGTGCACATATAGTAATAACATTCATCGGGTGTCAGGCAGATGGGAGGGGAGAGGATGGGATGGGTATAAACACACCTAATGGGTGCGGTCCACACCCTCTGGGGGATGGACATGCTTGAAGCTCTGACTTGGGTGGGGCAAAGGCAATATATGTAACCTAAACATTTGTACCTCCATAATATGCTGAAATAAAAAAGAATTTAAAAAAATAAATAAAAATAAAAATGTACTTTGCCCAGAACCATCAGAGCAATCACTATTTATGGCAGCTATAGTTTCACAAAATGTGTGTCTTAAATTTTGACTTGAAAGTCAAAATTACTCCCTGATCCATGGGCTACAGAATGCATGTTCTGTTAGCAGGCATGAAAACAGCATTAACCTTGTACATCTCCAACAGAGCTCTTGGACAACTAGGTGCATCGTCAATGAGCAGTAATATTTTGAAAGAAATATTTTTTTCTAAGCAGTAGGTCTCATCAATAGTGGGCTTAATTTAGAATATTCAGAAAACCATGTGGTAAACAGATGTGCTGTCATCCAGGCTTTGTTTTTCCATTTATAGAGCACAGGCAGACTAGATTTAGCATAATTCTTAGGGCGCTAGGATTTTCAGAATGGTTAATGAGCATTGGCTTCAACCTGAAACCACCGGCTGTATTAGACCCTAACAATAGAGTCAGCCTGTCCTTCGAAGCATTGAAGCCAGGCATTGACTTCTCCTCTCTTGCTATGAAAGTCCTAGATGGCATCTTTTTCCAAAAGAAGGTTGTTTTATCTACATTGGAAATCTGTTGTTTAGTGTAGCCACCTTCATCAATGATCTTAGCTAGGTCTTCTGAATAACTTGCTGTAGCTCCTAAATCAGCACTTGCTGCTTCACCTTGCACTTTTATCTTATGGAGACAGCTTCATTCCTTAAATCTCATGAACTAACCACTACTAGCTTCCACGTTTTCTTCTGCAGCTTCTTCACCTCTCTCAGTCTTCGCAGATTTGAAGAGAGTTAGGGTCTTGCTCTGCATTAGGCTTTGGCTTGAGGGAATGTTGTGGCTGGTTTAATCGTACATCCAGACCGCTAAAACTTTGTCCATATCAACAAAAGGCTGTTTCACTTTTTTATCATTCCTGTGTTATTGGAGTTACGCTCTTAGTTTTCTTTAGAATTTTTTCTTTGCATTCACAACTTGTATAACTGGTGCAAGAGGCCTAGCTTTCCACCTGTCTTGGCTTCTAATATGCCTTCCTTACTTAGCTTAATCATTTCTAGCTTTTGATTTCGAGTGAGAGACATGTGACTCTTCCTTTCCCTTGAACACTTGGAGGCCATTGTAGGGTTATTAACTGTCTAATTTTGATATTGTTATGTCTCAGGGAATAGGGAGGGCCCAGGAGAGGGACAGAGATGGGGGAACAGTGGAGCAGTCAGAACACGCACATTTACCAAGTTCTTCTATGGGCATAGTCCATGGTGCCCCAAAATGATTATAATAGTAACATCAAAGATCACTGATCATAGATCACCATAACAGATAATAATAATGAAAAGGTTTGAAATATTGTGAAAATTATCAAAATGTGACACAGAGACACGAGGTGAGCACATGCTGTTGGCAAAATGGTGCCTCTCAACTTGCTGGACACAGGGTAGCCACAAACCTTCAATTTGTGAAAAAACACAGTATCTGTGAAGTGGAATAAAGTGAACCACAATAAGATGAGGTATGCCTGTATAATAGTTATCATATAAATCAGGGGTTGGTTAATGTTTTCTTAAAGGGCCAGTTAGTAAACATTTTTGGTTTTGTGGGTCTTACGGTTTCTGTCCTAACTACTCAGCTCCACCAATGCAGCAGGGAGGTAGCCTTAAACACTAGGTAAATGACTGGCATGACTGTGTCCTAATAAAACCGTATCTACAAAATCAGGAAGCCAGCCAACTTTAGTTTGCAGACCCTTGCTCTAGATAGTGATACATACAAGTTATATGTTAAAAATAAAATTTTTAAGGTGGTATAACAAAAATCAAGAAAAGAGGGGAATTTTCCTAGTGGTGGGGCAGAGATATAGAAGGTGAACAAGGCTTGCACAATGCTTTATGGACAAAGGAAAATAGAACAATTATGCAGGAAGACAAGGATCAACCCCTCAGAATGCAAGGAGAGTCAAGCTGGTACGGTTTTATTCAAAAAAGAAAGTGAGAGGAAACTCCTATACGCGTACCGTGTATCTAAATGGATCCTGTCCCCAAAACATTTGGGCCATTTCCCATGGCATGTTGGCAGTTCTCAAGATGACTGCAAAGCCAGGTTAGGAAGCAAGGTCTCCTGGAGCTTGGACTGAGGAAACTGTGGACTCACCTCTCCAGGTTGGGCAAGGACCAGCCCTCCCAGCCTCCATCTGGCAGAGACCTAGTCAGCATCCCCAACAAAGGGCCGGCAGGCCACTGGCACACTGGTGTGCTAATTCCTCACACTTCTTGAACAATTCCGAGTAATAAAAAATATTTCTTATTATTGAGTCAAAATCTTCTACCCACTAGTTTTCATTCTGGACTCAAAGCAAGTTTGGAGGTGCCAAGCACTTCTGCCACATTCCAGATTTTAGTTATTTGAAGGTATAATCATGGTCCTTTGCTTCCATTCACAGAAATCCTCTGTTACGGACTGAATGTTTGTCTGACCCGCTGTGTGAGGGTATTTGGAGGAGGGGCCTTTGAAAGGTAATTAGGTCATGAGCCCGGAGCCCTTCTGAATGGCATTAGTACCCTCATAAAAGAGGCCCCAGAGAGCCCTCTAGCCCTCTTTTTCACTGCGTGAGGATACAAGAATTCTGCAGTCTGCAACCCAGAAGATGGCTCTTACAGAACCCCCCATGCTGGCACCCAGTCTTGGACTTCCACCCTCCAGAACTGTGAGAAATAAATTTCTGTTGTGTATAAGCCACTCAGTCTATGGTACTTTGTTATAGCAGCCTGGACTAAGGCATCCTGAAAACACGGTTTTCCTAGAGCAGAGGTTGCAAGTTTGAGACTCCCCTGGTTTGGCCCACCAAGTATTGTAAAATCATTAAATTGAACAAGCAAAAAACAGCTCATAAAATTTCTCTTAAAAATCAGTCTTTTAGTTTTCTTAGAGAAATCTTAAGAACTAGTAACCCTGTCAACACTTGGCTTGAAGCTAAGTAGCAACCAGAATGAGCTCCTGGCTCCTCACAGCCCCCTACCCAGCCCCAAAACTCTGTGCACCTTGCTCGTTGACCTGCCTGGTCCCTGAGGACAGCTAAGTTTCCTGCCTTACCCTAAAATGAGCTCACAAAGAGTGCTGCAGAGCGTTAGGCCACAAGCCCAGAGATGGGCCCTTAAGGGAC
>RJWJ010012236.1:0-25644 GCA_004363605.1 Indri indri
ATTTTAGCAAAATTTTTAAAAAGGGTAAGTGTTAAACATTCTGACCCTTTTAAAAAACATGCTTAAATACATGTAAAAGCTGTAAATGGACTAAAAAACACATTAAAAAGAGAAGTGGTCATAATAAAAAAAGAACACTTTTATACATAGGATTTTATTTTGCACTGCTATAACAATTTCATTATAGACCAAGGGAGAAAAAGAAAAAAAGGATAAAACCACCACACTGAGTAAAATTACTAAAGCTTTTCTACTTTTTAACAGGATTTTCCATCTGGTAGATTTATTGTCACATCCCCTTCAAAACATACAAGATGCTTACCATATTTTAAAGATTATAGAGGTTGCCACTGAAAGAAAAATTTTACACAGTCACTGTACATCAAGGTTGAAAAACTGTCCTGCATGAAAAATATACTTAGAAATCATGTGAATAAAAGAAAAAGAAAACATTATTGTGTTTAAGGAAAGATTAAAGTCCCCATAATGTGCCATCTACATGTGGATACTCATTCTTCTTGGAGTTGCTAAGATGTAGGAATTTCTTGCTTCCGCCCTTTTCACTCATTATACTGCGTTTTTTCCCAACAGTATTCATTAAGGCAAACAATCCTTTTCCGAAGAGGCCTTAAAGAAATTGTGGACAAATAGCAAACTTTTGGCATTAAAACAGGTTAACACTTACAAAGCCTTTAGCAATGTACATTAAGCGTATTAATCTTGGACTAGTGACAAGAAAAGATGAACATGCTTGTTAACAATGTCAAAAAGTTTAAAATTTAGTGTCCAAGCAATTTCTAACAATGCTTCTGTAGCTTTAAGCTCTAAACAGTATAGAATTTATGCAAATGCATTAAAGAATTCAAGCTTGGCAAATTACACCCAAGCAGGTTATTAAACTATATATACAGAAAGTAAATGATAAATACAGAATCGAAAGAGTCCTTCTGTTTTTCCTTATGGCCTTGAAAACTGACAAACTTTTTGAGGACAGTTCTATAATATTAAACATTAGGTAACCACAGGTGCTGGGAAACCTAACTACACAAACTGATTTAAAATACTCAAGATGACTTTGTAGTGTTTAATACAATTCAGCTCGTAGTTAAGGGCACAAGACAACATTTAACAAAAATAATCACATCCATTGACCTAGAAATCAAATGCAAATAGATATGAATACAATCTCCAAAATCTGTCTTTTAAGTGAACATTAACCATTTATTCAAAGTTATACAAGAATTTAAAGGATTAAAGTCTTCTGTGACATAAAGCCATTTCAAATAGTTTCATGTCTCAGCTGAGCAGGAGAGAGGGTGAAGGAGTTAAGTGAGCAGGCCCCACTCGGGCAGCTAGAGAGTAAAAACAGACTCAACAGCAGCCTCCCCCGGCCTGCTGTCCTCCCTGATTGCCTGCATGTGTTGCATTAGTAGCAGCATGCTGAGGGCCAATTTTAATGCCATTTGCCTGGAATAAAAGAGGGCAGAATAATAAATATAACCGACCCAACCAGACAGTACAGTTTAATTAGATTTTTAAAACATTCATTTAACTCTTAACGATACAATTTACCAAATGACTGAGAAAAACATATTGAGTAGATTTTAGCAACAATTAAGACAATACCTCTTAGGGGATGTTCCTTCCTTTTAAAAACAACACTATGGAAATGTTTCTGAAAATAATTCTTTATGATACCAGGTACTGGGTAAACAGAAATTGGATAATGCTGCTTTTCAGAGAATTCTCATAATGGAGAAATTGTTTAAAACAACTATCGCAAGTAATCTTTAAAAGATAAAAATACCCAAAGCCTATGCTGCTCTTACACAACGTAAAATCTTTTCTCCAGACAGCATTTCTGTTCCATGTTGAATCAGCTGTACAGGCTAAGGGCATATGAGTGTTCTGTGTCATCAATAATTTCTATGATCCCCAAAGACATGGCAGCTTGCCAAGAACCCACACACAGAGTAGTTCTTTCATTCATCAAACTCACACTTATGTCTTAACCCTCACTCCCTCAAGTGGATTTTACCTAAAAATACAACACTTTGAGAAAAGTAATACAGTAGCTTCAGAAATTAAGCTCTTAAGGAAACTTTACGTCACAGTAAATCTCAGATTTATAGTGCTTGGCAGTTGTTCTGCAACAGTAGTAGCCTTGGGGTTTCTGGCACTAGCTCAGTATTGACAGCAGCTGATGTGGTTTCTTTTCGCTCTTTTGACTCCTCTTTAATAAAAAGCATGCCCTATGGCTCATTGGTTTTGCCCCCTCTGGGCTGGTAGCAACTTCTTGAGGAATCAAGGAGTCAGACTTGGCATTGGGCCAAATAAATAGCACGGCCTGTTGGTTCCTGACAGCACATTACAATCAAAGCTGCACAAGGCACAGTAAAGCAGTCAGCTACTATATGAAATCAGACAGAAACAATGGACATGCCCTTTTAAATAGAGGCCCAATTACTCTGCAATTTATATGGCATTAGTTTCTGAATGGTGTCACCTTTAAATTAACTCAAAAACTACTGCCATATAAGCCTAGAAGATAGGATTTACAAACTACATTACTCCAAATTAAAAGGAATGAGAAAATCAAGTACTTTTTGGAAACCTTATGCAAACTGTTTGTTTTAGTGAGACTACTGAGATCAATAACAGAAAGCCTCATGTATGTATAGGCCAAGAGACATATCCACAGTGGCTTCCTAACATCATGCTTTTCTAACTGCAACTGGGGGAGAAACCAGGGCTTTTCTCTTGGAAGCCAGAAGTCTTAATACAGAATGTCAAAAATACTTACGTAAAAGTAAATAATATGCTATGTCCCCATAAACATTTTGAAATAAATAAGGATAAATACAGATTGGGGATTTAGGTTAAATGATGGCCTCTGGTGAACACTCTGAATTATATTCTCTAAAGCTTTTACATTTTATCCTCATCATGCTGACCAAAATAGGCTCAAAGAAACTTTACAAAAAAACCAGTGCCAATTGCCAATTATATATATTAATTTAGCCTCCTGAAAACATGCTGTGCTATAGTGTGAGTAATTTCCAAATTGAGTATTTCCCTTTTTTAAACCAAACAGAAAGAGCATCTTGCCTTAGTACGTAGTATATGCATTTATACACTAGAACATTATTCCCCAAGCAGATGACACCATATGGACGTGTGGATAAAAGTGGATTTTCTTTTCTCTTTGGGGGATTTGTATTTTTTTGCATTGCTTGCAATAAATGGATAGGGCCACTTACTTTTATCCATTTTCATAAAGAGATGCTCTACTAGAACATAAATATTTAACTACTATACTACATATACCAAGTTTTCCATTAGATGATTATAAACTAATGTGTTAACTGATTATCATGGATCCATTTAAGGAATTTAAAAAAATATAAAATCATGAATATAAATAATAATTAAAAAGTCAACTCTAAATTAATATTAGCCAATAATATTTATATGTATATACCTCATTATTAATGTCAAAGACTCCCTCTTGGATTTTTTCATAAATTTCTTTTGCTGTATTTATAAATGCCTGAAATATAAAGTAGAGAAATTGGTTCATATTATTTAAAATGATGACAGTAAAAGAATATTACATAAAAGCTCTATAGATTATCTTAACATTCAAAATATGAAAATCAGCTGATGTAACATATCATAATAATAAAGAATAAAACCCACCACATACACGATCATCTCAACAAATGCAGAAAAAGCATCTGACAAAATCCAACATTTCATGATGAAAACACTCAAAAAACCAGAAATAGAAAGGAACTTCCCCAACCTGATTTAAGAACAGCATCTAAGAAAAAACCTACCTAACATCATAATCACTGGCAAAGACTGAAGGCTTTCCCCTCATGATCAAGAACAAGGGAAGGACACAGGCTAATGTTCATCAGCATTATTGGCAGTATTATGCACAACAGCCAGAAAGTGCAAACAACACAAATGTTTATCAATGAATGGAAACCAAAATTTGGGATACCAATTAATAGAATATTACTCAGCCATAAAAAGGAATGAAGTACTGATTCACAATGCTACAATGTGGATGAACCTTGAAAACATTATGCTAAGTGAAGGAATGCAAGAAGGCAGACACAAAAGGCACATATAGTACAACTCCATTTATAAGAAATGTCCAGAATAGACAAATCCACAGAGACAAAGTAGATTATTGGTTGCCGGGGGCTAGAGGGAGGGGAAAATGGGGAGTGATTGTTAATGAGTATAAGGTTTTGGGGTGATGAAAATGTTCTAGAATTAGACAGTGATGATGGTTGCACAACTTTGTGAATAAACCAAACACTACCGAATTGTATACTCTAAAAGGATGGATTTTATGGTATGTGAATTATACCCCAAAAGAAAAAATCACAACCATGGGGGAGAGGTGGGAATATCATAACGTGAGAACTGCACAGGAGATAAACACATGAAAAAAAAAAAGATAAACATTTGTCAACTACGTAAACTGCATACTCCTCAATGTTAGCACTAGCTTAATTTTGGAGGACACAGTCCCTTTTTGCCACGATAATGTATTACCTAATATATAGTTTAAGAGAGAAAGAATCAAAGGATGCTTATAATAAATAGATAAAAGGCAGCTCAACATATTTGCCATGTTAAAGTTTCACCCTTTTTCCATATAGTATACCACTAAGTTGACAAAAATTAGTGTTAGAATACTGTAGACCAAATTAAGCCTATAAATACCAAAATTTATTCACAGTCTATATCTATGTAAAATATGAAGATTTAAATATTAAGATATTTTACATAAATATGATTAATGCTACAAAAGGTATACACAAACTCTTATAGGTTCTAAACTATTAGATTTGACAGATCACAGATAACAGTGCTAATATTATATATAAGGCCATCTTCAATTAACATCTTATGAGAATTCACAGAAGAAAGCTATTCTCCACTACCACTGATACAGACCTAATTCATATTTTAAAAAGTAAACAGGATTCATGGAGAGGAACAAATCATACCTTTCCTCTTTTCTACACTGGAAACATTTGACTGCCGAACTTGCCATCAGAGCTTTTGTTTCCTAATTAACAGGACTGATATGTTTTCACCTTTAAAGGCCTTACAGCTCCCCAGAGTAATCAATCTACTGCAGCTCAATTACTGCACCAAGCACACACCAGTCAGTGAACGAGATTTGAACGTCTGCGGCAGGAGCACAGAGATATGAATATGCATAAACTCTAAGTGGCTGATCGAATCATCACAGAGGGTCATGAGAATTTGCAGCAAAATAATGAGAAGAATTAATCACTGCAGATTCACAAGGCACTTAGGACTCAAGTGTGCTTTTCATGTATGTGCTGGAGTCAAAGTGAAGAAGAAATTGGCTTTCAGCCAACTATGAATTGATTCACACTCTTCAAAATTGAAGTTATCCCTATAAATAAGGGAAAACTTAACTTTATTTCTAATAACGTGTCAATTACCATGATGGCTTTAGAAACCAGGATAACTAAATACTGAAGTCAACAGATACACAAATTCACAGGCCAGAATTCCTTATAGGACATCCTCAGGTGCACATTTCACTAGGACGCTAGATAGAACTACAAGGTCCCATAAATGAATTACAACTGCATATAAACAAGCACTTTTATATTACAAATTTATTATTAAATGTGTCAATTTATGTGAATAAATTGCCGTTTTGCCAATCTGTTAACAAATCACTTTAAAAACTGGCTTAAGAAAGCTATGCTGCATAAAATTTCACAAGTCACTACTAATTTTATTACCTAAATAGTACTTAATACTTTATTAAGTACCTTTAAGCATGGTTGTACCAGATGGACTTAAGAGGTATAGTGTTTTATATCCCAAAGGCATGCAATTAATTTCATTACAGCTGAAATATATCAAATGATTATATTTTTTCATTATAATTTCTGTCATTTCCATGAAGTAGTGTTTGGACAATGCTACATTGACTTGGTCATCCAGCTCTCTCATTACACATTAAAGACACTAAACTAAAATATTTTCCACCCCTCTAAGCGTATTATAAAGGATACTATGGAAATGGACTGTTTCATATATCTCACAACAAAAAATTAATATTTTATATTACTAAGTGATTAATGAATAATTTTAATGAGTCCTTAGAGTCTGACGCCCAACATGACAAATGTAGATATTAATACACCTGTTTTCAAAGAGTGTGGCTATGTCAGGGTGTGGTGGCTCATGCCTGTAATCCTGGCACTTTAGGAGGCTGAGGGGGGAGGATGGCTGGAAGCCAGGAGTTTGAAAACAACCTGAGCAAGAGTGAGACCCCATCTCTACAAAAAATAGAAAAATGAGCTGGACATGGTGGTGCATCTGTAGTCCCAACTACTTGGGAGACTGAGGCAGGAGGATTGAGCAGGCCCAGGAGTTTGAGGTTGCAGGTTGCAGTGATCTGTGAGGATGCCACTGCACTCTAGGCCAGGCAAAAGAGCAAGACCTTGTCTCAAAACAAAACAAAACAAAACAAGAAATTGATGTCGAATGATTTCACTTGTTTCAATGATTTCATTGTTTGCGTTGTGAAACAATGTCTAGGCAGACCCACCATTATAAAGTGTAAATAGATTTCCTTGCAGCCAAATGAATTTGGTGATCTTCTTGCTTTTCCATGTGGTGAGTACTGTTTCAGTATCAGAAGCCTGCCTCACTCTTCATTTTACCACTAGCACGGCCCTTTTGCCACACTTTGAGTAAATGCCTTGTTCAGTCCTTTACCTTCATTTTCTTCATTAGCCACTAATTCTCTTGCCTTCCACCTCAGACACTAATCTTTCAAACCTTTGGCAGCTGTTATGTGAATGGTACTGATAATACCTAAACTTCAGGCAAATTTTCAGGAACTTCTATAGCATAAATTAAAACAAACACAGCCACAAAAAGCTGTAAATGTGTTGTAAATCAAATAAACACTCAACAAATAAACATGCTGATACATATCTTACGTATCGTTGACATATGCCCAAGGGTATGTATTAAATTGCTACCACATATTCAGAACTTCTCTAGGTACCACAAAAGATACAAGGAAAAGGAGGAAATAGTTCCTAGAACGATTTAGTTGGGAAAATCTAAGCAGAAGGGAGGCTTACATCTCTGTTAAAGATGGAGGAAAAAGAAACTTTCTGCATGAACTGACAAGGAGAATGCAGGGCAGGACTGGGGCAGGTCTCACTACACCACGGACAATGTGCTAACAGGCCTTCACAACCGACGAGAGAGAACAGGGGTAAGGGGAAGGTGGAATTCTATTTTTATTATGATTGAACAGTTCTAAGGCAAAATACTGAAAACAAATTTTATCAATAAACATTTAAATTACTTCCTTATGTAACATGCTGCCACCTGGTGGCAAGATAAGAATTATGGCATCTGTTAGGAAAGATTTCAAAATAACAAATCAAATAAAGTATCTTGGACAAATGCAACAGAGCAAAGTATTTTGTAAAATGAAATGACTTCTTAGTTTTCTCTTAAAAGTGAGAAACATGAGGTGACAAGAATGCTGTTTAATTTTCTTCTCAATTGCTAAAATCAATGCTATGTACATTACAGGTATCCATTTGCCTAAGCTAATAACAACCGGTATTTACAAAGTACCTATTATGGGGCAGTCACTACACTATGTGATTTATATTGGTTTTCTTTTTTTTTTCCTTTTTTTAATGGATTCTACTGTGGTTTGGAAGATTTTCATTATTTCTTAAAAGAAATTCAGAGTTATGTATAAAAATAAGAAATTAATGTTAATTTTCTTTTATCTGCTTTCAAGAAAATACATGTTTGTGGAAGTTATACCTAGCAGAATGGCTAAGGGCTCTAGAATCAGATTCTCTAGGTTCAAACCCCAGGGCCACCTCTTACTAGCTGTGTTGCTTTGGAACCAGTGCTTAACCTCTCTGTAAAATGAAGACAATGGTGTCTACCTCATAGGATTTTGGGGAGGATTAATGTAAAGCACTGAAAACAGTGCTTGACAAGTAGTAAGTGCTTAATGTGTGTCAGCTGCTGTCATGAACGTTTGGGTGCAATGACACATGGGGAACAACAGGAGCAGAAGGGAGTACAAGTGCTAAATGTTAATGCGCCCTGCAAACACTGCAGAGTAAAGGACAGAAGCAGAGATCAATGTCTTTGGTTAATCCAAATATCTTGATTAAATAAAACTAAACAGTAAAAAAATGAATTAGCAACACATAATGTTTACAGTGAACCCTAAAGAATAAAATATATTGAGATAAGAGATATTATGCAAAGATAGGAAAGTGTTATGAAAAGAACAGTAGACTAGTTGGGAAAATCTAAGCACAAGGGCTCGGATAATAAATCTAAGCTATGCTGTACATATTTAGAAGTTTAAATAAGAAAACCCTTCAAATTATAGAGTTTAAATAAGAAAACCCTTTAAATTTTGTGCTTTACATTCTCCACAGTGTCCCCAGTTCTGAGGTAGTGGTGTTCTGCTTATACTTCTCTCACACCGAGTTTCCTTGTGTTTCACTGGAAGAAAGAGCGCCTCGCTAAACCTACTGATCTACAGTTACTCTTATTTTGTAGATACGACTGAGCTGCAAAAGGAGAAATGACCTGCCTGAGACCACACGCAATTACAGCAAAAGCAGGATTACAATCTAATATTCTACTATTCTTCTCACCGTATATTAGGATCACTTACCTTTAACACAAGTCAAACGAATTTTCATTTGTTTTGTTTATGTTGCAGTTAAAATCGAACATAAAAGGCACACACTTCCCATATCCTTCAAAAGTTTTCTAGCTAGAAATTATTTTAGATTTCTGGGACTATTTTTGGAAGTATATGAAATTTATGATTTCTGTTCTTCGTCTCCTTCCTACCCTTTAAAAAAATTAGCATCACCAGTGAATGCTTATTAGGAAAAAAAGAAGATGGCCTAAACAAGTCCTAAGCAATTTTAGCAGAGAAATTAAGGGGGGGAAGAAACTGGATTAGATTAGAAAGGTTTGAAGATTATAGTATTTAAGAATTTCCTGTTCCCACTTTCTGTTAGACATGACACAAAAATAAGTGTAATTCCTTAGTAATTTAGTTTTTCCAGTCAATAAGCATTTACGAAGTGATTTGTACGAGGCACTGCGGACACTCAGGTAAATACGAATATTGTAAACCTCAAGGGCTCTCAGGAAAACTGAGTGGAAGAAAGAGCATTCTGGACACAGGGGAAGATATTTTAGCTCAATTCTGTTGGAAGCTGGGGACAGGCAGGCATGTGAGATGAAGTTAGAGAGGTGGCCTTATAGGTATCAAGGAACCCTGGAAAGGTAGGAAGCAGGTGAGGGACAAAATGAGAGGAGAGTCTAGAAGATGAATCCTAACGGGGAAGGCTGGCAACAGGGAGACCAGTGAGGAGTCTACAACAACGATCTGGGTAAGAAATAAAGGCCTGACCAATTCATATGGTGGCAACAAGAACGGAAAGCAAAGCTCAAACTTAACATCCATTCTGAAGACATTAACAGCACTTGGTAAATGATAGGGTAAACTCCTAAGGTGTTTAAGAATGACTCCAATTTTGTGAGACGAAAAGGTATACCATGAATTGTGATAAATTAAAAAGGAAGAAAACCAGGTTTTGAGGAGGGAATGAAAAATTCCTTTTAGACACAGAAGTCTAAAGCTTATGTCGTACCCATGTGGGACATAACCGTGTTCCTACATGTGAATATACACCGTAGATAAATGTGAGTGTGTAAGTGTATGATATGCACATAGCCTGGTTCAGAAGTAGAGAAAATGGATATAACTCTCAAAGTTAGAGTTAGGATCATCCATGAAGTTCCCTATGGTGATGGTCAAATTAGAGGTGGAGAGGCTTATGCCAAGATGTAGAGGAGAGTAGCTAATGTTTATTAAACTAAGCTGTCCTCAAGGGATGCTGGAAGGCTCCTAAGGCCAGGTCAGGTTTCTGGTGAAGTCCAGCGGTCGCCTCAGCATTCATGGGCTTGACGCTGAGAACAGGCTTAAGGGGACAATAAAGCCTTCAGTTTACAACCACATTCCAGCTATATAAAAGTACCTGTTCCACCACTTACAACAAAGCCCAAAATGGTCTCTCAATGCAAATTAGGTCTATAGATTTTCAAGTACTGGGACAAAACACAAGTATTAATGAGGGGCCTTGAAACTGGTCTTCTTCCTGGTTAGTAATGTCTTATTAAGTTATGTGTTCTCCCCAGACATAGAAATTCATCTATCCTGTCAGTTTAGGTGGCTTGGTGAGTTACTGCAATCTGTTTTAGGGTTAGCTGGCTGTATTTTCAGCTAACAACTTAGCTGTTTCTACAGTACTTTAGTAGCTAAGCCAGGAATTTTCAGTCCTGATTTTTCAAATAGTTTAAGACATTCTTAATTACTACATCTATGCCATGATGTTTATCAAAAGATTATGGTGGGCTAGGGAAAGGACACCTTCCAAAAATCTTTGTGATTTTTGCCTCAAAAATTTTTTGCTGTTTACATTTTCTGGTTTCATGTGAATTTCCAATCTTAATTTTAGCTAAAATTGATGAATATCGGGGAAAAAAGACACCATCAAATAGCTGAAAGACTGAGAAGAATATTTAAGTGATAACTGTTTGGCAAATGGCAAGTTAAATCACTATTCATACCTCAATTACTTTTATTAGCCTTCAGAGGTCCTGGAGGGAATATACTACTATAAGTTTCAGCAACACAATTCTGAGAGAATGAGTTCTCAAGTTAGAGGGAAAACACATAAAGAAAAACAGGGAAGGAAGAACAGAAGCAAATATATCACTTCTGGGGTATTTTGAAATCTCCAGAAAGATGGCATAAGGTTTTTGGGAAGGGGTGCCTTAGCTAGCCTGCCACAGGTGACATCATGACACAGTTATTTCTTGGTCTAAAATGGCTTTTTGTACCACAAAGACCCAAGGTTGCTGATGGAGGAAGCACCTATCAAAGGAAGAGCCAATCTGTTCATCTAGACAAACAAAAATCTCACATTTGAGAAAGCTTAGGGCAAACATAGGTTTAGGACAGAATTCCACCCACATGTAACAAATGGGACCAAAGCATAACCTGATTAAAGACTGAAAGAGGAGGAGCAAGGTTGAAGCAAATAAATATTTAGCCATCTAAACTTTTGTTATCTACCATGTGTGGGATGAGAGATAAAGAGTCTGTGTCTTCAAGGAACTCTATCCTTATGGTGGGTGCAATGACAAACAAGCACAATGATATAGTGCCAAGGTGAATGAGTGCCCAGGATGACACAGGAGTATAGAGAAAAGAACCCATCAATTCTGACATGTGTGTATGTGTGTGGTGGCTGGTGGTGGAGGGAAGATGGAGGTGGCGTGGAAGTTACTCCACAGGAGGTATCGGATTTGACCATACCCTTGAAGTATGGCATTGCGAGTACAGAGAACACTTTTTTGCGGAGGAAGGGAGAGAGCACTGTGAAGCTGTTCAACTCTTAGTTTAAAATGGAGAGCATGTTGTGAGGGGCTGGCAATCAAAGGGCCTCGTCTGCCAAGCTAAGCAGTCTGATGCTGAAGCTGTGGGGAACTGCTGCATGGCTTAAACAGAATTGGAGAGTGACATTCAATTTTCGTTTTTAGAAGGATTCCACAGGCCACAGTATAAAGGACTGAAAAAGGAAGACAGGAAGTCCAATTAGGAGAAAACTATGATACAGGCCAATTTGGAAAGATATTTAATAGGTGGAAAGTGATAACATATAATTGAATAAATCAATGTGAAGGGGTAAGAGAAAGAAACACTATAAAATAGAGAATATAGAAGATTTGCAAACTAGAGTAGAGAAGGGCTATAAGTTCAGGCTGGATGTTTTAAATTGGAAGGGTCTGAAGACCACTCATGCAGAGTTGTCTAGGCAGCAGCTGTCAGTGTGGAGCTGAATATACAGCCTAAAAAGGTACCTGAAGGCATGGATTTAGGAGACATCTCAAAGTGGAGAAAAGAACGGGTAAAGGAGTCTGGGGAAGGCCAGTGAGGCACAAAAAAAAGAGGAGAAAATGGTGTCCTGGAGCTAAGGAAGTTTACAGAAAAGTAGTCAAAAGTATCAGATACCCCAAAGGACTGTTTAACGTAAGACTATAAAAGCACTTGTTAGTGTGGCTTTTAGAAAGTCCAGGATGACCCTGGCCATGGTGGAGGATGTCCGACTGTGAAATGAGGAGTGAAAAAGAACAAGGAAATGGAGACAGCTCTTAAAAGAAGCTGGAAGGAAACATATCCAGGAGAAACAGAACGATAGGATTTTATTTAGGTTGGTAAGTATGAAATGTTTGATCTCCTTAAGTACTAAGTTTGACAGTTGATATCTATGACATTTCACTTTGACACTTCTTGTTTTATGTTTCTTGTGAAGGTACATCCTCAGCCTTTCAAACACACACTTTGGCTTGTGATTCTCTTTCAAATTTTTTTTAGAGCAATTTTCGTGAAACCATGGATAAGTCAAAGATTCATGTTATTTTTGAATATGAGTTCTTTCATGGAAACAATGCAGTGCAGACAGTTCAAAATATCAATGAAGTGTTTGGGAAGGATGTGGCTAATGAACGCACAGTACATCGATGGTTTGAGAAGTTCCGTTCTGGTGATTTTAATCTTGAAAATGAGCCACATGGGTGACCTGAGACCAAGGTGGATAATGATGACCTGAAAGTTGTAGTGGAAGTGAATCCATCTCAACCTACGCCTGAATTAGCAGCAAGATTTGATGTTCCTATTCCAACAATATTGGACCATTTGAAACAAATTGGCAAGGTGAAGCTGGACAGATGGGTACCGCATGAATTAAAGGAGTGTCAGAAGAGAAATCATCTCAAAGCTTGTCTTTCTCTGTTGTCATGACATAAAGGCAAATTATTTCTATGAAATTATCTGTGATGAAAAATAGATTCTTTTTGACAATCGCAAGCATTCGGCACAACAGTTGGATAAAGATGAAGTGCTGAAACACAGTCCAAAACTGAATATTCATCCAGAGGAGCTACTACTGGTGTCTGGTGGTCCAGTGCTGGTATTATTCCACCATAGCTTCATGAAACCTGGTCAACAATTGGATGAAATGATGAGGATGTTTGCGATTAAGCAGCCAACATTGGTCAATAGAGATAGGCCAATCCTCTTGGCAAGACAACGCTTGACCACATGTCGCACAAACAACGCTGCTCAAACTACAGAAGCTGGACTTAGAAATTCTCTGTCATCCAGGCCTTGCACCAACTGACTACTTGGACCACTTCTTGCAGGGAAAAATATTCAATTCTCAACAAGCTGTGGAAAAATGCCTTTCACGATTTCATCACCACTTGCTCTCCAGGATTCTTTGCTGCTGGCATAAATAAGCTACTCTTAAGATGGTAAAACTGTGTCGATAGTTTAGGTGCATACTTTGATTAATTGTACTGCTTGTTGTTTGAGATATAATAAACTACACTTTTGATTTGAAATTGGGCATTTCATATTTAATGATCTAATATTTTTAAGATGGCTGAAACTTGATTATATCCTGGGAGCCAAGAACCAATAGAGAAGGAAAGGATGAAGATGACAAGATCTGAAACAAGGTCTCTGAGGAGATGGGAGGGAGCACACTCTGCCAGATTCTCCTGTAAGGTGACAGAGCCAAATGGACCTCTCCACAGCCCTCAGAGCTCCCTGGAGAGTGATCCCAGGATCAGGAGCATCTAAGTTAGTCGAGGGTTGGTTACAAATGCAGCCTCACAGGCCACACTGTGGACCTTCTGAATTAGGTATGAATGTGCATTTTAACAGGACTCTTAGGTGATCCGTATGCACACTGATTTTTGAGAAGCAGTGCTCAAAAATACAACTAATTTGAAAAAAAATCTTATGAGACATTCTGAGCTTAAAAAAAGGGTACTCTCCAAGCCCCCACAACAACCTCTATGTTACCATGAAGTCAAAGAGCAAGGAAAATAAAAGAGACATCAGTCCATGGTATGTTAACAGATATTATTCATCCTCCCACCAGTTCCAATTTTTGGAGAATGGCTAAGTCACACTTGGAAAACTCTGGATTGAATAAAAGTTGGCAATTTTTTGACAGTGGGTTCTCACTGCACTAGGCCGGGTGCGGTGGCTCACGCTTGTAATCCTAGCACTCTGGGAGGCCAAGGTGGGTGGATTGTTCGAGCTCAGGAGTTCGAAACCAGCCTGAGCAAGAGCGAGACCCTGTCTCTACTAAAAATAGAAAGAAATTAGCTGGATAACTAACAATATACATAGAACAAATTAGCCAGGCATGGTGGCACATGCCTGTAGTCCCAGCTACTTGGGAGGCTGAGGCAGGAGGACTGCTTGAGCCCAGGAATTTGAGGTTGCTGTGAGCTAGGCTGACACCATGGCACTCTAGCCCAGGCAACAGAGTGAGACTCTGTCTCAAAAAAAGAAAAACAAAACAAAAAAAAAAGAATCAATATACTATTGTGAATTCTGGTTTTCTAAAAGGGGGATACACTCCAGCTACTCCTACCTAAACTTATGTGTCCATGGAACCCTTGCAGAAGTGGTCATTTTAATGAAAGCTCCTCAAAGGAGGACAGACTAATCTTTATTATGGCTATTCTCTATTGTGTAGCATAATATAAAGAAGAATGAAATGGGGAGCTTCAACACCTGGGTTTGAGCCCTTGGTGGAAAATTGGGATAAT
The DNA here is from genome assembly GCA_004363605.1 of Indri indri. Lineage (NCBI taxonomy): Eukaryota > Metazoa > Chordata > Mammalia > Primates > Indriidae > Indri > Indri indri. The sequence goes on from RJWJ010012236.1 coordinate 14,785, forward strand.
ATATGTGAAACAACTTTGATCAAGGGTCCTATGAATATCCAACTGCATTATTATTATTAAACATGTATAGCATCCAAATATTATGTAAAAAAAAATCTATGACAGGAACTGAAAATGTAAAAAAGGAGTTCTAATCTCCTGTTCCTATGGGAATACCATATAGATAAGAAAAAATTTTGGTCAGGCTGGGCGCGGTGGCTCACGCCTGTAATCCTAGCACTCTGGGAGGCCGAGGCGGATGGATCGTTTGAGCTCAGGAGTTCAAGACCAGCCTGAGCAAGAGTGAGACCCTGTCTCTACTAAAAAAATAGAAAGAAATTAGCTGGACAGCTAAAAATACATAGAAAAGTTAGCCGGGCATGGTGGCACATGCCTGTAGTCCCAGCTACTCGAGAGGCTCAGGCAGGAGGATAATTTGAGCCCGGGAGTTTGAGGTTGCCATGAGCTAGGCTGACGCCACGGCACTCACTCTAGCCCAGGCAACAGAGTGAGATTCTGTCTCAAAAAAATTTTGGTTGAAATTGGCTTTTTTATTTCACTGACATTTAGGAGATGAACTCTGGGGGGTACTTCTACTATCACATTTATGGGTGTACTTCCCCAGTGAATAACAAAAAGGATAAATGATAATAGCATATTTGGAGCCCATCCTGAGTTGTATAAAACTGATTCAAATCCATTTTGTAGAAGCAATAAACTCATTTACTATGACTTGTAACTTGGAAATTATAACTTATAATTTGGAAATAAATATACTTAAACCTAACGCTTGAGTACTATAGTAGTTTGCTAATGTGGAGAGGTTTCATATGGAGAAAGCTTTCTATGTTTGTGTGTATATAATAAATGTTTATGTGTATATATATATATATATTAGTGTTGTTATTAATATATTTTCTCTCTCTCTCTAAATATATGTGTGTGTGTGTGTGTGTGTGTGTGTGTATGTATATATGATCCTTTCTTGAGAAATTCTTACCTCTGTAAGTAATATCTAGTTTAGGCAGACTAAAAGGGTATTATTTTGTTTTTATGGTCTTTAGAAATTAACTTGAAAGTACTGTCTTGGGTGACATTTTAAATTTAAGATCCTAGTTCAAGACAGGTAGCATAAATTCAGGTAAGAGCAAACCAGTTGGCACATTAGGAGGCCATAGTTAAAGCTGAAGATATTACAAGTAAAACATTGTTGAATAATGATGCCAGTGGGTGCCTGAATTGAAAAGGAGGAGGAAGTCAGTATGGTTCAGGAAGATGATGAACTTAGATCCAGGTATTAACATCATCAGGACAGATGCTGAAATCGTTGAGGGTACTCGCTGTAGGATTCATAGGTCATAGAGACAGCCCATAAGATAGAAGAGTTGTCACCTCAGAACAGTACTTTGCTGTCTTTACTCTCTCTCCCTCAGGCCATCATTGAAATGAAGCATTTTTCATGTTAAAATCACAGCACCACTTCTCCTATTACTAAATGAATAAAGAGGATTCATATATTATGCCGAGTTGTTAGTGCCTCACTTCCTTGAATTTAACTGCATTCTATTATTCTAACTCAGTGTTTCTCAACCTCTATACTATTGACATGTTGGACCAGATAATTCTTTGTTGTGGGGAGCTATCCTATGAATTTTTCTCTAATACTGCTTTGCCCCTTCTCCCCCTCAACAGATCCTTCTTGGATGAAATCATTAAGCTGATTAATAGTAAATAGTAAACCTTTACCCAAAATAATAAACCTACTTCCAGGAACAACACAGCTAATGCTGGAACAATGTTGTAGTTATCTTAGGTTGCAAATTATCCAATCCCTTACAGGGAAATATAAAAGTTAAACTTCATGGTTACTGGATCTTGGTTAAAATGTATAAACAGACTACAGCACACCATCGAAAAGAAACAGGTCCAGTTCTAAACATCATCTATGTACCACCTAGATTTAATCTTAATAAATAAATCATGTATTCTTAAATTTCTAAAAAGAACCCATAGAACTCATAGTCGGATGGTCCATTCTGTCTTTTAACATAATTATCTTTTTACAACTTTTTATTCTTAATTTTATATATACTTTTTTTTTTTTTTTTTAGAGACAGGGTCTTGCTCTGTAACCTAGGGTGGAGTGCAGTGGCATCATCATAGCTCACTGCAGCCTCGAACTCCTGGGCTCAAGTGATCTTCCTGGCGTAGCCTTTCTAGGAGCTGGGACTACAGGTGTGCACTACCACATCTGGCTAATTAAAAAAAAAAAATTTGGTAGCAATGGGGTCTCACTGTATTGTCCAGGCTGGTCTTGCACTCCTGGCCTAAAGTGATCATCCTGCTTTGGCCTCCCAAAGTGATGGGATTATAGGAATGAGCCCCTTTGCCCAGCCTCGTGTTGTCTTTTTTATAGCCACACCCACTTCCCTCTCGCCCTGACACCCTCCTTAACCCTGGCAATGACTGATCTGTTCTCCATGACTCTTAATTTTGTCATTTCAAGATGGAATCACAGTTTGCAACCTTTTGGGGTTGACGTTATTCTCTAAGCATAGTTCTCTGGCAATTCATCCAGGTTGCTGCATGTATCAACATCTTATTCCTCTTCATTGTTGAGTAGTATCCCAAGGTGTGAAAGTATCACATGTTAACCACTCAGTCACTGAAGTGTCCTTCAACCCAGTGTCTCTGGTTTGTTTTCAGTTTTGGGCCATTATAAATAAAACTGCTATGAACATTTGTGTACAGGTTTTTGCGGGAATGTAAGTCTTCATTTCTCTGGGATAAATGTCCATGGGTACAATTTGCTAGGTTGTCTGGTAGTCGCGGTTTGTTTAACGAAACTGCCAAACTGTTTTCCAGAGTGGCTGTGTCATTTTACATTCCCACCAGTAATGTATGAGTAATCTAGTTTCTCCACATCCTCATCAGCATTGGCGTTAATCACTATTTTTTATTTTAGCTATTCTGACAGGTACATAGGGATATCTCATTGACGTTTTAATTCGCACTTCCCTAATGGCTAGTGATGCTAAGTATCTTCTCAAGTGCTTATTTGCCAATTGTACAGCCTCTTCAATGGAATATCTGCTCCATTTTCTAATTGGATTGGATTTTTACTATTCAGTTTTTAGAGTTTTTATATTCTAGATATTAGTCCTTTGTTGGATATTTGGTTTGCAAATATTTTCTTTGTAGATAATATCTTTTTATCTATTTAACAGGGTCTTTCACAGGGCAAAATTTTTAAAGACTAATTTATCAATTTTTCCTTTTGTGAATCATTCTTTTGGTGAAAATTATGACTAGGCCTAGATACTCAAGATTTTCTCCTGTCTTTTCCCTAAAAGATATATAGTTCAACATTTTACATTTTAACTCTATGATCCATTTTGAGTTAGTTTTTACATAAGGTATGAAACTTAAGATGGGGTTCATTTTTTTGCCTATGGATTTCTAATTGTTAGAGCACTATTTGTTGAAAAGGCTATCTTCTTCCATTGAATTGCTTTTGCACCTTTGTTAAAAATTAGTTGTATATATTTGTGTGAGAATATTTCTGGGCTATTTATTCTGTCCCATTGGCATATGTATTTATCCCTTCACCAATATCACATAGTCCTGATGATTAGCTATGTAAAACTTGAAATCAAGTATAGCGATTCCTCCCATTTTATTCTGCTTCATCAAGTTGTTTTAGCTACTCTAGTTCCTTTGCCTTTCCATGTATTTTTTATAATGTTATCTATAATCTACAAAAAATCTTACCGGAATTTTGACAGAAATTGTGTTAAACCTTGTATCAGTTTGTGAAGTGACATCCTGATAAGGTCGAATATTCCAAACAGTAAGCGTAGTACGCCTCTCCATTTATTTAAATCTCTTACTTCTTTCATCAGGGTTTTGTAGTTTTCAGCATGTATGTCCTGTAGATGTGATTTTTAGATTTACACCTAAGCATTTCACTTTATTTTTATGTGATTATAAATGGCGTTGTATTTTAAGTTTTGGTGTTCATATTTTTATTGCTAGCGTATAGAAATATAATTGATTTTTGTATGTTTATCTTGTATCCTACAATCCTACTGAATGCACTTATTAGCTCTAGTTTGTTATTTTTCTTATAAATTCTTTGAGATTTTCTATTGAGACAACTATGTCATCCATGAATAGGAACAGTTTTATTTCTTCCTTTCTGAATTGTATGCCTTTTATTTCCTTTTCTTGCTTTATTGCACTGGCTAGAACTTCCATCAATATGTTGAATAATGGGGAGAATAGACATATCTGCCTCGTTCCTGATCTAAGGGATAAAGCATTTAGTCTTTTGCCCTTAAGAATAATGTTAGCTGTGGGGTTGTTTTTATGTAAACTTTTTAACAATTTGAGGAAGTCTTTCATAAATTCCTATTTTTCTAGAAGTTTTAAAATATGTATGGGTGTAGAGTTTTATCAAATGCCTTTTCTGCACCGACTACTATAATCATGTGGTTTTTCTTCCTTACCTTATTAAAATGGTGGATTACATTGACAGGTTTTTGCATACTGAACAAGCCTTGCATCCTTGGAATAAACCCCATTTGGCAATGGTGTGCATATTTTATACATGTACATGATTTTGTACATTTTTGAAGTTCTATTCGCTGTGATTTTGCTGAGGATTTTTGCTTATATATCCATAAAGGCTATCAGTTTGTACTTTACTCTTTCTTGTACTTTCTTTGGTTTTCATGCCAGGATAATATCATTTTCATAAAATAAATAGGGAAGTATACCATCTCTTCTGTTTTTTGGAAAAGATAGTCTAGAACTGGTGTTCATTCCTTCTTTAAATGTTTGACAGAAGGCCAGGCGTGGTGGCTCACGCCTGTAATCCCAGCACTTTGACAGGCCAAAGCAGGAGGGTTGCTTGAAGCCAGGAGTTTGAGACCAGCCTGGACAACAGCGAGATGCCATCTCTACAAAAAATAAAAAATAAGCCAAGTGTGGAGGCATGCGCCTGTAGTCCCAGCTACACAGGAGACTGATGCAAGAGGATCACCTGAGCCCAGGAATGAGGCTGCAGTGAGCTATACCACTGCACTCCACTCTTAGTAACAGAGTGAGACCCTGTCTCTAAACAAACAGTTTGGAATTCACAATTCTCCAGTAAAACTATCTGGACCTAAGATTTCATTTTTTGGGGAATTTTAAAATTATGAATTCGATTTCTTCAAATGTTTATAGAGTTATTCAAGTTAACTATTTCACACTATTTGGGTTGTGGTAATTTGTATTTTTTGAGAAATTGGTCTATTTCATCTAATGTGTCACATTTAGGTGGGTAGAGCTTTTATGTCTGCAGTATCTGTAGTGATATCTTCTGCTGTTTCTGATATGAGTAACCTGTGCCTTCCCTCTGTCAGTCTTGCTAGAGGTTTGTTGATTTTACTTATATTTTAAAAAACCCAGCTCTTTGTTTCTCTGATTTTTGTTTTCAGTTTCACTGATTTCTGCTTTTTATTATTTCCTTCCTTCTATTTGCTTTGAGCTTGTTTTTCTTTTTACGGTTTATTTTGCTTTGGATTCTTGAGATAGGAGTTAAAATTACTGATTTGAGACTTTCTCTTTTCTACTATGTACATTTAATGCTATAAATTTTCCTCTTGTGACACTGCTTTAGCTGTTTTCCACAAATTTTTGAGACTTCCTCTTTAAGATTAGAAGTATATTGTTCAGTTTCCAAGTGTCTACAGATTTTTCCAGTAATCTGTTGTTGATTTCTAGTTTAATTTCATTGTGATTAGAGAATATATTCTATATGACTTCAATAGTTTTAAATCTATTGAGGTTTATTTTATGGTTCAGAATGTGGTCTATCTTGGTATATGTTCTGAGGGCACCTAAGGGATGCTTAAGTCTCCATCCATAATTATGGATTTTTCTTTCTTCTCTCAGCTCCATCAGTTTTTGCTATACATTATCTTATAGTTCTGTTTTCTGATACATATTTAGGATTGTTACATCTTTTCAGTGGACTGATTCGTTTATCATTCTGTAATGCCCTACTTATCTCTGGCAAATTTTTTTGCTCGTAAGTCTACTTTATCATATATTAATATAGCCACTCCTGCTTTCTTTTGATTAACGTTTATATGATCTATCTTTTCCCATCATTTTATTTTCAACCCATCTGTATTATTATATTTGAAGTGAGTTTTTTGTAGATACCATATAGCCAAGTCATGTTTTTTAATTCTCTCATTTGATTGGTGTATTTAGACCATTTACATTACGTGTAATTATTGATGTGTGAGGGGCTTAAGTCTGCCATTTCGCTTTGTCTTCTGCTTTTTATTTTCTTTTTCTTGCTTCCTGTGGGTTAACTGAACATTTTTTTAGAGTTCCAAAAATGATTTATTGTTTTTTAAGGTATCTCTTTGTATAACTTTTAAAAGAGTAGCTCCGGGCATTGCATTATATATACATAACCAATCACACAGTCTACTAGTGTTGTCATTGTATAAAATCAGGTTAGTGTAGAAACCTAACCTCCCTTGACATAGGATTCTGGGATGACAGTTCTTTTCTTTGAGCTCTTGAAAAATGTTATGCCATTTCCTTTGGCCTCTATGGTTTCTGATGAGAAATCTGCCATTATTAGATTAGTTCTTCCCCTGTAGGTTAGGTATTGTTTCTCACTGTTTTTAAGATGTTTTGTCTTTTACTTTCAGAGATTTGACTATACAGAGGTTTGTCTTGGTGAAGATTTGTTTGGGTTTATCCTGTTTGGGGGTAGGCTCAGCTTCTTGAATTTGTAGCTATTTTTTGCCATATTTGGAAAAGTTTCCGCCATTATTTCTCTGAGTATTTTTTCAGAGCCATCTTCTTTTTCCTCTCCTTATCAGACTTAGGACATATCATATGATAGTTTTTGTTATAGTCCCATAGGTACTTGAGGCACTGTTCATTTGTTTCTTCTGGTCTATATTCTGTCTGTAGTTTATACTGGGTAGTTTCTATTGTTCTATCATACAGTTCACTATTTCTTTTCTCTATCCCCTCCATTCTGCTGTTAAGCCCATTCACTGAGTTTTAAAATTTCTATTTGGTTCTTCTTTTTATCTTCTAGTTCTTTTGCTGAAACTTTCTCTTTATTTGCCAAGACTACTTTTCATTTGTTTCAAGTATGTTCCTAATTGTTTGTTGAGGCATTTTTATAATGGCTGCTTTAAAATCTTTGTTAGATAATTCTAATATCTCTGTAATCTCACTATTGGCATTGATTATCTTTTTTTTTTTTTTTTTTCATTCAATTTAAGATCTCCCTGGTTCTAGTATGATAAGTAACTTTCTATTGAAACCTGGGCATTTTGGATACTATGTTGTGAGACTCTGGATCTTATTTAAGCCTCTGCTTTAGTTCTCTTCTTCTGATACTACTCCAACAGGAAAATGGTGGTGGTAGTGGGGTGGGGGTGTGCCGCTTCATTACTGCCAGGTGAAGGTTACAGAACATCATCATAGCCTGGTGATGCTAGAAGTGGCATCACAGTTTTTTCTGTGATGTGTGGCTATAGTACAATGGTTATTTTCTAAGAGCTTTCTGTCTTGCCAGGGCCTCTTTCCTTGTCCTTTGGTCAAAACAGGCTCTTCTTCTTTTTTTTTTTTTCCTATACCTGTTGGCCTTTCTAGGTTGCCAGTTTCTCTAGCATCCAGTCTGAGGTATGAGGCAAAAGGAAAACCAAAGGAAATCACTGCTGTGTCACTGCTCAGCTACCAAGGTTTGTAGCTGGTGTGTATAAGCTATACCACCAGGTTCATGTAAGTACCCTCTGATGTTTGCATGACAATGTAATTGCCTAATGACATATTTCTCAGCATGTATCCTTGTTGTCAAGCAACACATGACTATATAATATGTTAATTAACAAAGAATTTTTCAGTGAAAATACCAATGCTGTAGAATTACTATAGTCAATTTCCAGGTTCAAGGGTTAATTAGAAGAGCTCCAAGAATCATTCTTAATAAATATTTACTGACTTCTTACTATGTCAAGGGCACAGTGATAGCTGCTGGCTAGGATCCTGTCCTCTGTTAGCCTTAGAACAATGAGATTCTTTAATCATTTGTTTTTTAGGATCCCTTTCTACAGTTGCTCTTATGAGCTGTACTCACTCAGAAGGTAGGAACTAAGCATTACCTTGGGTAAACTATTTGATTTCTTAGCCTCATTTCCTGTTTTCATAAAATAATAGTATAGTAATACATTTATCTTAGAGAGGATCAACTGTCCAGTCATCTACTTACTGTATATATAAATACCATATCTAAACACATACAGCATAAAAGAACATAATGTGTTCAAAAACTTCTGATAGTTCAGGTTGATCAACTGAAATAATTGAGATATGGCAAATTTTATCTATTAAAGATGGCAGAATTTTCATACTTTGTTTAATGCTACTTAGCAATAATATAATACTTTCCTTACTTAAAGGCAGAAGTGAATATAAATAGCCATATTTGTTTAGTGTCTTGAAACATTTGTAAATTTCATTAGCGTTCTTTTTTTCCCTGCTATGCAACACAAAATATTGTGGGATTTTAGGGAAAATACGTTCAAAGATGTGTTACAGCATTCAGGCCTCAAGAGAAGGCTCAGAATATAATTTAAGGGTCTGATAGAAGATGAATGTTACAAGGCATTTTAAAGGGAAGAAATTTTCCTACCTTACGATATTCGAAGGCTATAAGAGACTAAAAACTTATAAAAGAAATACCAATAAATAAACACGAAGGTATTTAAACATTTCTATGACATAAAAAAATAATGAACATTTAAAAGGGCCTCTTACTTACTTACCTCTTCTACATTGGAAGCAGTCTTGGCAGAAGTTTCCATGAAGATAAGTCCATGTTCTCGTGCAAAAGCTTCACCTTCTTCTTTTTTAACTTCTCTTCTAGATTCTAAATCACTAAACATGGGAAACAAAGGGTCGCGTCATTAACCAACATGGTACAAATACAGGCATCTGTGGAAAGTGCACCATGGGATTCAAAGTTGTACTGACCATTCTTTCAACTAATTTTTAACATACAGTAATTACCTGCATTATCCTGGGTATTACGAAGGTCAAAGTGTTTAGAATATACTGTCTAGTTTCAAAGAACTAATAATCCAACAGAAGAAAGATTCTGAGTTAGAGTCCCAGAATGCTAGAACTAGCAACAACCTAAAGGGAACCTCTAGACCAATACCCTATCTTTGAGTAAAGTGGCTTCCCACAGAAGTAAACCATTTTGCTGAAAATAACAATTTTAAAGAGCAGGACTATACTAGTCTCCCTCATCTGTTGGCCAGACTGATTAAGTTTCTATGAATGTGATTAAAATATAACACTCAGAAACTACAGGAAATTGTTTAGTAAAATCCAAAGTGCTAAAGAAACTTTAGATCATTAATCCCAGTTGGTTTAATTCCCAGTTTCTTCTTAAAGAAAAACTGTTATAAAAAAGAGGCGGGGTAGATAGAAAGAGAAAGAAAAGAAAGAAAGAGAGAGAGACTAAACCACTGATCAGCATGGGAGTTCTGACCTGTTCTGTTTCCAACCTGGGCCGGTTCACCCCTCCTTACGGAACCAGAAATTTTGGATGAAAGCAGGGATATTCATTTTTATCATATCAGAATTACATTCATGACGTGGGGGGAAAAGTAGCAGTCTCTTTCAAGTGTGTTTTATTGTAAAAGTTTAAAAACTTTACAATTATACAATATTTATTACAGTTTTCTTTATACTTATTATTACTATCATATAATATTTACACACAGAAAAGGATGTATAATCCTATATTAATAACATCCAAGTACTTCCAGCTAGCCTTGGCGTATTAACAGATTTCAAGTTTCTTTCCCTTTAAGAAATAAAATTGGTAACAGCTAAATTGCCTCCTGTACATGTGTCCCTGATCCCATTCTCCTCCTTCTTACCCCAAAGGTAAAACTACTTCAACTTGGTGTTTTCATTCTCATGGCTGTTTTTATATTTATACTCCATGTTTATAACCATAAATGGCATTTCTTTTGCATGTTTAAAAAAATTCAGATGTAACTACTGTTCTACAACTCATTAATTTTGGTCAACCTTATGTTTTTCAAATTTATTCACACAATACATGTTGATCTTAACTTTCTACTGCTGTATTATATTCTACTAAATGAACGCAATACAACTTATTTTTAATTCTCCATTAGACAAAGTCACTTATAATAATAAGAAATTGTAAGTTACAATGTTACAATAAAGACTTTATATATTTTTCTGTGTATATGTGTCAAAACTTTTCCAGGAGATTATTTTTCAAACTGTCATGATGCAGTGAACAGTAAAATCACTTTAGCAGGTCATAACCAGAATTTAAAAAAAGAAACAGAATAGAAAATATAAGAGTGTATCACCCACTGTTTCATAAAAATTTTTGTTTTACATATACAGGTATAATTTGTGAAAGTTTTGTTATATATGTAGGTGCATACACAATTTATATACTGGGTCATGATGTAAAATGTATTTCTTACTATAGGTCAAATTAAAAAACTTTAAAGACACTGTATTGAATATGTACTTAGTAAAAAGTTGCTTTTAAAAAAACCTCAGCAAAGAAAGGACATAATGTGACATTTAAAAGAAATAACTATAGTGGATGTATGGGAAACACATTTCAATGGAAGTAAGAGAGGAAGTAAAGACATTAATGACCAATATAATAGATGAGGCCATGGATGATGGCAGGTTGAAATAATAATGTATGTAGCAGTGAGAGTGAGAAAATAATCTTACAAAGTTCAGCAAAATTTGTGCTGTCCAATTTTATTGTGTGGTAAGTAAGTGAGGAAT
>RJWJ010012236.1:25744-42532 GCA_004363605.1 Indri indri
CGAGTGCCGTGGCGTCAGCCTGGCTCACAGCAACCTCAAACTCCTGGGCTCGAGCAATCCTACTGTCTCAGCCTCCCGAGTAGCTGGGACTACAGGCATGTGCCACCATGCCCGGCTAATTTTTTCTATATATATTTTTAGCTGTCCAATTAATTTTTCTTTCTCTTTTTGGTAGAGGCGGGGTCTCGCTCTTGCTCAGGCTGGTCTCAAACTCCTGAGCTCAGGACGATCCGCCCACCTCGGCCTCCCAGAGTGCTAGGATTACAGGCCTGAGCCACCGCGCCCGGCCGCATTTCCTATTCTTGAGCATAAAACTCCAAAGATAAATAATAGTAAAATTTTTACATATTCACTCTATAATTTGGACATTTTTTAAAAAACGTAATTAAAAATAAAAGTTGGGTATGTATCTCATAGTTTTTTTTCATCAGTTGCTATTGATTTAAACACAAAGTTTTTTAATAAATAGAAATGTGTAAAACTATGTCTTTTTCATGCAAAAAATAAAATACAATAATGAAAACACCTCAGTTTTCCGGGCATAAAATCATATTATTGTCTTTTGACTTTTTATTCCCTATGAATCCCATTTAAGTTGCTTGCATTACTTACATACCTTTTTCTCCTAAACTATTTTTTTAATTTATGTACCCTTTTTGTTTAGGGTTTGTATTATAATCCTTTTACTATTAAAAACTTTCATCTTTTTAAACTCTGCTTTCTATTTCCTATGTGACCAATTTAAAATGCCATAGTAAGAAAAATTGTGTCATCTGTCACTCTGACTAGGTCACCGCCCTTCTCAAATCCCTTCACTGGCTCCCTACAGCTTAATGTATCTAATTCAAAAATTGCTTATTCCCTATTTCGATGTCTACCCCAATTCACCTTATCCAATAATAATCACCTCAATTTATTTTTCACTGTGCTTTCTCATTCATTATACCCTTCGTTATGAAGGCCATCCATCTATAATCATTAGAAACATCTCTAGTTTTTCCTTTTCACATTGAATTATCAGCTCCTCACGGTAAGTGACCAATTTAAGCCACCAGTAAGCTGTCACTCATGTTTCAGACACAAGGGAAAAAACTGGTAAGGCAAAAGTATGAAAATTCTCCATACTGTCCAAATAATCTCTTATTATTTCATACACTGAATGGTAGAATAGTAGAATAATTCCATAGGAGAAAGATTAAAGCTTTCCTCCAATAGCTTTATCCTCAAAAAGGTTTAGTGAGATGATTTAAATAAAGAAAGAATACCCAAGAAAGGCCTTGAGTGACTGTTGTGATAACAGATACTTCTCCTTACAAAGAAGTAATCAATAGTTGGCTTTTTTAAATGCAAATGTCACAATTATTTTCTCTTAATAGCAAACCTCAATTTCTATAAAAATAAAACACTCTAAAATAAAATCTATATGGTATAATGTTATTTTGTTATATTATAGCTTTTTAATAGCTTTATTGAAATATAACTGGCATAAACGAAACTGTAATTAAATATAAAATTTTCATACATTTATACCTGAAAAGCTATTAGTCCTCTAAAAGTTTCCTCATACCCCATGGTACCTCATCCCTTCCTCCCCTTGTACCCTAGGCAGCTGATGATCTGCTTTCTGCCACTGTATATTAGTCTGCCTTTTCTAGGATTTCATATAAATGCAATCACACAGTATCTTCGGTCTGGGTTTTTTCACTCAGTATTTTTAGAATCATCCACTTTGTTTCACATGTCAATGATTAATTCCTCTTTATTGCTCAGTTGTATTCCATTGTAAAGTTACATCACAATTTCTTTATCTATTCACCCATTAATTGACATTTGAGTTGTTTCCAGTTTGGGGCTATTACAAATAAAGCTGCTATGAGTTATTTGTGCATAATTCTTTCTGTAGATGCATGAAAACATATTTATTTATAATTGGGTAAATATTTAGGAATAAAATGACTGCCGGGTAGCAGCCTTAAGGGTACATGTAGCCTTCTAGGTCCTTAAGTGTGGCCTTTTGACTGAATCCAAATTTTACTGAACAAATCTTTTATTAAAAGAGGTGCAGCAATGAAAGACAAAGCTTTTCTTGCCTCCTTTGGTGCTTAAAAAAGAACAATCTTGAAATCAGAAGGCTGCAGGTTCCCCACCCATGGTAGGGAGTATGGTACATGCAGGTTTAATTTCTAAAGAAACAACCAAATTGCTTTCCAAAGAGGTTGTATCATTTTACATTCCCACCAGCTATACATCTTACGTAGTGAAGTACCAGATCAAATCTTTTGATCATTTTACAAAACTGGGTTGTCTTCTTATTAATGAACTGTTAAGAATTCTTCATATATTCTAGATACAAATCCTTTGTGAGATATATGTTTTGCAAATATTTTCTCCCAGTCTGTAGCTTGCCTATAAATTTTATTTTTTAATTTTTATTTTTTTAGACCCAAGGTCTCGCTCTGTCACCCAGGCTGGAGTGCAGTGGTGTGATCATAGGTCACTGCAGCTTTAAATGCTTGGGCTCAAGTGATCCTCCTGTTTCAGTCTAAGTAGCTGAGGCTATAGGCACAAGCCGCCGTGCCTAATTTTTTTATTTTTATTTTTTGTAGAGACAGGGATCTTGCTATGTTGCCCAAGCTGGTCTTGAACTACTTACCTCAAGTGATCCTCCTGCCTCTGCCACCCGAAGTGCTGGGATTACAGGCATGAAGCCACTGAGCCTGGCCTATTTTTTTAACTTTTTTTTCCCTTCAAATTTATTTATTTGACAGATAAAAATTATATGTATTTATCATGCACAACATGATGTCTTGAAGTATACATACATTGTGGAATGGTTAATCCAGCTAATTAACATATGTATATCTCACATAGTTATCATTTTGTGGTTAGAATACTTAACATCCACTCTCTTAGCATTTTTCAAGAATACAATATATCATCATTAACTATAGTCACCATGTTGGACAATAGTGTAAGTCTCTTTCGAAGAACAAAAGTTTTAAATTCTGTTAAGGTATAATTTATTGTTTTTTTTAAATATAATTCATGCTTTTTTTTCCCTGTCCCATTTAAGAAATGTTTGTCAAAACCAGGGATATTAAGATTTATGTTTTCTTTTAGAAATTTTTTAATAGTTTTAGCTCTTACATTTAGGTCTATGATTCACTTCCAGCTAATTTTTGTATACAGTACAAAGTAAGGGTTGAGGTTCATATTTTTACACATAGCTATTCAATTGTTTCGGCAGCATTTGATGAAAAGATTACCCTTTCCCTAACCGAATTAGCAACACTATCGAAAAATTAATTGACCATATATGAATGGATCTATTTCTGAACTTACTCTGTTCCATTATCTATATCTGTCTATGCCAATACCAGAATAAATTGATTACATTAGCTTTATAATAATCTGGAAATCAGCATTAGTGAAATTAGTAAATCTTTTAATATTGTTCCTTTTTGTCAAAGTTGATTTGGCTATTCTACGGCCTTTGTATTTGCATATAAATTTTATTTTTTATTTTAGTTTTTTAAAAGTCAGTCAAATTCAGCAGGGGGGTTGTATACCAACTTTAGTGACACTAATGCTAATAAGTTCTGATAACCCACTAACATTGGACCAGCCTGCATATAAATTTTAACATCAGCTTGTCAATATCTACCCTCTCCCCAAAAGTTTGCAGAATTTTGATTGGGATTATGATAAATATTTAGAACAATCTGGGGCTAACTTAACATCTTAAGAATATTAATATTTAGTTTTACAATCCATGAACACGGTATATCTCTCCATTTACTTAGTTTATTCATAATATTCTATTATCCTTTTGATATCTATGGGATTTACAATGATAGCACTCTTTCATTCTTTTTTTTTTTTTGGGTGGGGGACAGGGTCTTGCTCTGTCACCCTTGCTAGAGTACAGTGGCATCATCATAGCTCACTGCAACCTCATACTCCTGGGCTCGAGCAATTCTCCTGCCTCAGCCTCTTGAGTAGCTGGGACTATAGGTGTACGCCACCATGCCCAGCTAATTTTTCTATTTTTTTTTTTTTGTAGAGATGGGGTCTTGCTCTTGCTCAGGCTGGTCTCAAACTCCTGACCTAAAGCAATCCTCCCACCTCCACTTCCCAAAGTGCTGGGATTACAGGTGTGAGCCACCATGCCCTGCCACCCTTTCATTCTTCATATTGGTAATGTGTGTCTTTCTTCCTGATCAGTATCTGTTTTATCTTTTCAAGAATTAGCTTTTAGTTTCATTGGTTTTCTCTTTATCATCTTTTTTTGCTCACCTTGGATTTAATCTACTCTCATCTTTCTAGTTTAAGGTAAAAGATTAGGTTGTTGATTTCAAACTTTTTCATAATACAAATAAATGTTTAGTGCTATAATCTCCATCTAAATACTATTTTAACTGCATCCTACACATTTTCAAAGGTTGTAGAGATAGAGATTAACTTGTGGGAAATAGTAAAGCAAATAATTCTTGTCCATGGAAATGCAAGACTGTACCTTGTGAAATACAATTATAATCCTGTGAACACTATTCAGTTTGCATCCATTTGTAAATTCATTTCACTATTCCTTACTTAACTATAAGTGTGAGTATTTTGGCCAAGCAACTATGTTTTTCCATGTATTATCATTTTAAACTTAGAGCACAAGGATGTTCAATGTAGATAATACTCTTTAAGTATTATAACATCAGGATGACACTAATATAAAGCTAAGGAAGTAAGCTTAAAAGTACTTATGTGACATCTACTAAACAACATCAAGAGTGTTTTAAACTTCAGAAATACACCTGATTAATCTATATATTGTATTAATTCACATAATGCATATTAAGTCATGAAAAAGGGAAATAATATTTTTCTGAGTTTTGCACATATACTTATTTCTAGTGTTGAGTCTTTAAAACAATTTGGATAATACTTAATAGTCTTCCATTCCCCCAAACGTGTCAGTGGGTTTTATTTTAAATTAGTAATCTGATAAAACTCCTTTGGATTATTATTACTTACTTTTATTTTATTTTTAAAAATTGAGACAGGGTCTCACTTTGTTGCCCAGGCATGAGGGCAGTGGCATGATCATATAGCTCACTACAACCTCAAACTCCTGGGGCTGAAGCAATCCTCTTGCCTGGCTGGGACTACAGGTGTGTGCCAGGAGGTCTGGCTAATTTTTCTAGTTTTTGTAGAGACAGGGTCTTGCTATGTTGCCCAGGCTGGTTTTGAACTCCTGACCTTAGGCAATCCTTCTGCCTTGGCCTCCCAAAGTGCTAGGATTACAGGCATGAGCCACTGCACCCAGCCAGGATTATTTTGTAAAGCATAACTTTGAACAAAAACTATTTCAAATAATAATAATAATGATGATGGTAATTTCTAACAAAGCTTGTTATCTGTATTTTAAAAATCAAAAGAAATACCTTAGAATTTTTAAAATTTTATAATTTAAGAGGCCAATAACTTGCATTTGGACAAACGTACAAAAAAAGTAGTCACATCAACAGTAATCCCCAGTCTTCCTCATTAATGCAATGTAAGCTCTAAACTAATCTTACCTTTTATTTCCAATAAGCATAATGACCATGTTGGAATTGGAATGCTGGCGAGCATCTTCTAACCAGGTTGTCAAGTGGTTGAATGTATCTCTCCTAAACATAAAGTTCACTGATTACATCTCAGTTTATAAATTAAGTATAACGACACAACAGAAAATTTCAACGAATAAATAATATCACCAAATTGATTAATTTGCGGTGTGTTTATTTAAATAAGAAAAAGAATTCAGTTGCAGATTTCTGTATTATATTTAAATTTGATTCAAGACATATAATTTTAAAGGCCAGGGCATAAAGGCAAAGCTACTCTTTTTTACTGGCAACCACAATTATTTAGAAAAATTCTCTGTACTGACTACTGAAGCAAAAAATTTTCAAGTTCTCACCTTGTAATATCATACACTAGTAAAGCTCCTGCTGCACCTCTGTAGTACGACCTTGTGATAGAGCGAAAGGACTCTTGCCCTGCCTGTGAAGAAAGAAAAGGTTGAGAGTCTCCTTTAATACAATGTCCCCTACATTTTCATATATTATTCTTTACAGAATATGGGCAGGTATGAAAGGAGTGCATAAAAGGAGAGAAGAAAACTTAACTTCACCAGTCTTAGGAAAAAGTCACATAACCCCGCTATTGCTCAAGTCAACCAGACACACATGTAGCGGCTCCTGTACCGACCCTTGCACCCCCACCACCCCCAGACCTCTAAACCCTTTTTGGCAATCCCTGACAACCCAATTTACTGAATGGCTTCACAATACATGAATCATTATTAGAGGACAGAATGGACTCCTAGCAACTAAGCTCTGAAGACAAATTTGAAAGGAAGCAAATAACCCAGAGCCTCACATTTGAATTCAATAACCCACTCCCTGGGGCAGCTGTTGACACTAGAATAAATAAAGCCCTTTGTAAATAAATGATGAATGACATCTTTACGCCCACCATCTGCTGGTGTAAAGGTTGTTGGAAGGCCAAGGATGCAGATTTTATCAGTTATATCATAAACTGCAGCGAGCTTTCAACAGTCATCAGATGAAATTCTTTGAGCAATCATTTTATTATGAAAAACAGAAAATGGTTCTGAATTTAATTTATATAATTTTTTTTCTTCCCACTTAATCAATTTTCTCTGTATTTGATATATAATGCTTGTCAAAAGGCAACAGGATGTAAAAGTCATCTTTATATCCACTGTGAAACAGACACATGAGATTATGCAAAACTATGTAATTTTTCTCTTTTACTCATGGTACTAACATTCTGTTTTTAAAGAATGGCTGGTGAGGAGTATGACTATTGTCTCTGCATTTAAAACTGAGAAAGTTCTTACCAAAAGTTCTTTTCCATTTTTAATCATTTCTTTTCTACTTTTTTTTTTTTTTTTTTTTGAGACAGAGTCTCACTCTCTCGCTTGGGGCGAGTGCCGTGGCGTCAGCCTCGGTCACAGCAACCTCAAACTCCTGGGCTCAGGCAATCCTACTGTCTCAGCCTCCTGAGTAGCTGGGACTACAGGCATGAGCCACCATGCCCGGCTAATTTTTTCTATATATATTTTTAGCTGTCCAATTAATTTCTTTCTATTTTTGGTAGAGACGGGGTCTCGCTCTTGCTCAGGCTCGTCTTGAACTCCTGAGCTCAGAACTGATCCGCCCGCCTCGGGCTCCCAGAGTGCTAGGATTACAGGCGTGAGCCACTGCGCCCGGCCCATTTCTTTTCTACTTTGAGGAAAAAACATTTTAATTAAGTAAACATAAAGCCAGTTTTAACAATTTTTATATTGAAAATCTACTGACTTGAAAAATATTCAGTTTTCTATGTTGAGTTCTCATCTTCCAATGTAAATATTTGCCCTTCTTACCTTCAGGATGCACACAGACAGCTCATGTTCTACCCTGTTCTAACACTCAACACTCTATAATACTTTACTCTTGTAGACCCTTCCTCTATACTCCCTCCCTCCCATTCTTCCCACTCCCAGTGCCTAGAGCTGGGTCTGGAACATAGCAGGCATTCAGAGAAAGCCTGTTGAATGAAAGAATACAAACTATGTCTTAGTCATGTGCATAAAATGGTCAGTACTCCATCCCAACTAAATGAGTGGAGAGCTGTAAATCCTAACATGCTAAGATTCAATGAAAATAACTTCTATGTGGAAACTAACAATTTGACTCTCTCTTGATAACCAATTTTGGCACAGAATAAAGTCTTATGCTAAATTAGAGACCGAGAAAAGCATCATACAAAAAGGCTGTGAAAATAGCTAAATCATTTTATAGTTTGAGGTTAAAAAACTAAATGATACTAGCTTAAAGCATGAAATTAATTGTTATATCTTTCAAAAATAGTCCTTTCAAATCCAAGTTAAAAAATAACAGAGTTTTGGGAGTATCTTTTTAATTGCTTAGCATGGAAAAAATTCATTTCATTGGAAATCATATGTACCAAGAAAGGATTCTGTGGTAAACACATCAGTTGCTCTGTATTTGTGGTTTTGCTTTACGCAGTTTCAGTTACCTGTGGCCAACCACAGTCTGAAAATGTTAAATGGAAAGTTCTAGAAAAAAAATTTCATCAGTTTTAAACTGTATGCCTTTCTTAGTAGCATGATGAAATCTTGTGCATCCTACTGGGGTGTGAACCATCCCTCTGTCCAGCATATATGCTATATTGTATATGCTATGCTACCCTCCCAGTTAATCACTTAGTACCAGTTGAGTATCCCTTGTCCAAAATGCTTGGAACCAGAAGTATTTCAGATTCTTTTGGATTTTGGAATATTTGCATTACACTTACTGGTTGGACACCCCTAATCTGAAAATCAGAAATCCAAAATGCACCAATGAGCATTTCCTTTGAACGGCATATTAGAGCTCAAAAAGTTTTGGATTTTCATATTAGGAATGCTCCAACTGTGGCCATCTCAGTTATCAAACAGAAAAAACACAGTACATATAGAGTTTGGTACTATCTGCAAATTCAGGCATCCACTGGGGGGTCTTGGAATGCATCCCCTACAGATAAGGAGAGACTATTATAAAACAAGAAAGATAAATATTTTATTAGTTCAAAAGAAAAATCAGGTTTAGAGCTCTTATGTCTCCCATGGCTAATCACTGAGCAAGGTTGTTTTTGTTTTTTCTTGAGACAGAGTCATACTACAGGTCTGCACGCTGGGTAGAGTGCAGTGGCGTCATCATAGCTCACTGCAACCTCAAACTCCTAGGCTCAAGCGATCCTCCTGCCTCAGCCTCCCAAGTAACTGGGACTACAGGTGCATATTACCATGTCTGGCTAACTTTTCTATTTTTTAGTAGAGATGGTGTCTTGCTCTTGCTCAGGCTGGTCTCAAACTCCTGAGCTCAAGCAATCCTCCTGCCTTGGCCTCCCAGAGTGCTAGAACGGCACTAGAATGGTAAAGTTTTTTTAAAAACAATCTCACTAGAACATTCCATAGGATAAATTAAAATGAACACATTGCTGGAAAAGCAATTATAAGATCTAAAACTTCCATGTTTACAGCCCAGATAGATAGAAAAGCAAATTTCTAAAACCATTCCCATTCTTCTCAAATTGTTTTGCAAAGAAGAAATAACATACTTCCAACGTGGAAATAACTTACACAATGCATCACCTCATACTGAATCCACTCAATCTGGATTTTTGCCATTTTTGAAATCAAATAAAAACTCAAGCAAATAAAAAATCACACATTCCAAATGAAGACTATGAATATAGTCTCATGCATATAGCATACAGCTATACGCAGCTTAAAATCTACAATTACTTTATAATAAAGATCAGTATTCAAAATAGTTTACAAATTCTTGAGACCCCGTTTGTATGAAAACGATCACGAACTCCAGCCTAGTCTCTGTGGTTATGGTATTGGTAGCCTTAAAATAAGTCTTGCCCAATGAAGTGTTTTATTATGGCTTCTCTATACATAAACTGTTACAGAACAACTAACTGCAAAAAGTTAGCCCAATGGTCAATTATCTTGATATTACAGTACTCTGGTTTTTAAAAAGTACTTTAATATATACCTGTCCGAACTCTGATTGACCTGTATTGTTTTAAGTGAAAAAGAATGTTAACTTAAGAATTACAGATGTTGTATCTGATCCTCTTCACTATATAAAGTATTGGTTAAAAAGGATTCTGAAAGCTTGAAACCAAATGGGATACAGAATTCTCTGTAGTAAGGGACTCCTAACAGTAGTTCCAGGTGTAAAGACAAATGCATTTAATGAAACAGGAATAACTGGCTAAGTGAATAGCACCAGAAAACAAACCCAAGTTGTGGGGAGGCTACAGTGGACGATGACCTTCCATCAGCTCACAATACAACTGTTTGATTTCACAAAAAAAAAAAAAAAAAAATCAACAAGATATCCAGATGTGCAAAAAAGTACAGTAGAGCAGAGCAGAGCAAGTGTGCCCTAAGAGATAATGAACATGTTCATTTTTATTGATGCTTAGTATTAAAATCAGAGTCATGGAACATTTGCGTGAAAGAAGTCTTACAGACCTTCATTTTCCATGTGAGGATTGCCAAATCAAATAAACTTGATCCTTTGTGCCATAACTTTAAAACTTACTTCCGATTGCTGCATAAAGATTCCCCCAAATTGGTTTTCCTATGTGTCTGAGTCTTTCTGTTGATACCAATTTTTGTAGTAACAATTGTGGCTGGCAATTGGTGGTGATCTTAACTCCTCTTCCTCTCCTATTACTTCCATAAAATACAACTTTACACATGTTAAGGTATAGCTCAAAAATCTCTAAATACCCTGACTTAAAGTCCTGTGCTCTTGGGAATTCGATTTCTACTTGTCTCTTGAAAATTTTTTCTTATTCAGTAAGTGCCTTGTTCACCTGTCAATTTTTTTTCTACTGATATCTTGCTTATAGTCTGAATATTCCTGCTTTTGTACCTCTGCTTAATACCTTGCCTGAGAAACTATTTTCTCCTCCTTCCACCTATCCAATTTCCATTTCCTTTGAGGACCAGTTCAAGCCTCTAATTCTTTCACAAAGCTAGGAAGCTTGTCTACCACAGCCCATAGTTATCCTTTTCTCCTCACAAATCCAAAAGCACTTTCATGTGCTCATTTGGTTCTAATTGTATTGATTAGATAAAATGAACATACTGCTCAAATGCTTATCTTTTTTCCTCCTTAGTACTCCTTGAGGGATAGCTTAACTCAGAGTACTGAAATATATTTATGGTAGGCACTCAAATATGTTACCCTGATTGATCCCAGAGAGCCAATAAAGTTAGGAAATTAAGATTTGTGAGAATCAATATTACAGTAATATTTCCCTTACCTTCATTGCTAGTCATCTATCTAACAACACCAACTATGTAGAACACAGATAAGAACCAAAAAGAAGGAAAAAACGATTTCTAAATAGCCAAATAAATTGTTCATTGCTCAAGCATTAAATCTCAGGTACTGTTAAACAGACTCAAAAATCTACACCTGTGATCAAGGAACTGCTATCATTGAGGAAAAAGATTTTGAAATCTACATGCATGAACAAAACTTCTGTTTTAGATGACAGTAACATTAGTAAGAATCAAAGTGATTTTTAGGTTGCCTCAGTATCCACAAGCAAGGATGGTGACAAAGCCAACCTGGACTATTTAATTCTGGGCCTTTTAAGGGAGTCTCCTATAGAAACTTAAGTAGAACCTGACAACAGAAACAAGGGTTGGAAATATTTAGGTTATTAAGTATGAAATGTCCAATTTCCTTAAGTACTAACTTTGACAGTTGATATCTCTGACATTTCACTTTGACAGTTCTTTTTTTTTTTGAGACAGAGTTTCACTCTGTTGCCAGGGCAAGTGCTGTCAGCCTAGCTCACAGCAACCTCAAGCTCCTGGGCTCAAGGGATCCTCCTGCCTCAGCCTCCTGAGTAGCTGGGACTATGGGTGCTTACCACTATGCCCAGCTAATTTTTTCTATTTTTAGTGGAGACAGGGTCTCGCTCTTGCTCAGGCTAGTCTCAAACTCCTGACCTCAAGTGATTCTCCCACCTCGGCCTCCCAGAGTGCTAGGATTACAGGAATATTGGATCACTTCTTGCAAGGAAAAATATTCAATTTTCAACAAGCTGTGGAAAACGCCTCTTGAGATTTCACGGCCACTCACTCTCCAAGCTTCTTCGCTGCTGGCATAAAGAAGCTACCGTTAAGATAGCAAAGTTGTGTCAATAGTTTAGGTGCATAGTTTAATTAATTGAACTTCTTGTTTGAGATACAATAAACTACACTTGATTCAAAATTGGACATTTCATATTTAATGACGTAGTCTAGAAAGAAAAGTAGATGCTGAATGCTTTAAAAAAATTTGAGGATTTAAAAAAAGACTTAAAGAGGATACGATTTGCAAGCTTCAGATTCTTTTAATGCTGCCATATAAAGGAAAGTGGAGGCCATAGGCAACAGGTAATCATTAAGAGTAGAATGAGATGTGTAAGATAATCTCCTGTCTCTGTGATTGTTTAAGAAGGAAAAACAGTTGGACCCCTAAGCCTGCAGTCTCCAAATCCTCGGCTATGGACCAGTGCTGGTATGTGGCCTGTTAGGGACCAGACGGCGTTCGAGTGAGTGGAGCTTCATCTGTATTTACAGCTGTTCCCCATCACTCACATCACCACCTGAGCTCTGTGCCCCGCTCCCGCTGCACCCAGTTTGCGGAAAAATTGTCTTCCATGACACCAGTCCTGGTGTCTAAAGGTTGGGGACCACTGCTCTAAGCCTTTCAAGGATGGACTCCAGTGGGGTAGGGTGGTAGTGGGGAGTTTGTTGATGGGAACAGAGGAGAAAGGCAAGATTGTTTCTAGCCCTTGGTTCCAGGTTCCAGGCCCTAGGCCCTTTCCCTGGCCCCACTGCATCTGGTTGTCCATCCTTACTGATGCATTGAAACAAAATAATATTCAGTTTTTTGATAAGAAGTCAAGAATATAAACTAACATGTTTTTCAAAGGACAAAAAAAAAAAAAGCCTGTGATTTGTTGAGAAGGAACTTTTAGCATGTTAAGTTTCTACATAACTTTGTCAAATAGTTTCACTAATTCTTACTTGATAGAAAAATATTTATAAATTTAAAACAGAAACATTTCTAGGGAAGTTGAACAGATACATAGACTTAACTAAAATATTCATATTATAAATTTTAAGGGTGGGGTGGAGAGTCAAATGTATTTGAATATGCTGGCAAGGCAACTGAAAGAATGACAAAATGCAAAAGATGAGTAAGAGAGTAGAGACAGGGTCTAACAGTGAGAATACACTGCTTTTGCCCTTTTCTGCTAGTCAATGAACAGGAACTAGGTGCAACTTACATTTCTTCTTTGACTTATCCTGGCAGACACCAAGAATATTCACACCTTCAGCCTTGGCTTTTAATAAAAGAAAAAAAAGTCACTCATCACAGGGCCAAGGGAAAGTACTTTAAAGTAGGCACTGATAGATGCTTATCACTGCTTCCAGCTGTGAAACTGATTGACGGTCTTAAGGCCTCCAAGGAGTATGTGCTGGCAGCTATACTTACCATTTGCAAAATAAAGCAAAAGTGTTGTATATGAAAATTTTGCAAGGAAAACTCTTACCTTTAAATTTTTGGGGGAGTGAAAGTGAATATACAATGGATGACAAATATCCTAAGATACTGAGACTTGGCCATTGAAGGAAAATTTTTATTTCTTTAAGGCTGACAAAACAAATCCTGACATTTGGCTAATTTTCCCCTGGAGGACTCTAGGATGGTTTTGTAGTTGTTCTGGGTCAGGAATAGATATAACCCTTGCTACTAAAAACATAACTAGCTATCCAAATGTACAGATACACTGTAAAACATTAATAGTATGGAAAATCTTGTTTCATTCAGATATAAACTAAGCGTGAGACCAACCTTAATGTGTATTAGATTACATTTACTAAAAAGTTTTGGAAATTTGGTACGAAAGAAGAAAACCAATGAAAATAAGAGGAAAACCTATAAGACAAAGACTCAAGAAATAACCCTCAAAAGAAATAAGTTAAACTTTTTTGAATAGTCCTTAAAATCTGGAACAGGCCATTCGTTCCTAGAGTCCTCCACAGGGAAGCCCTGGAGTTCTTTCTGGGGGATTATGATGTCTTTAAAGGTGCCACAGTTTCTCCTTTTCAGATACACAGGAGAGAAAACTAGCCCTCTGCCCTCTTAGGGGAATGCAAACAAGGATTTTTCTTCTATTTCCCTCTCATACTGTCCAGCATAAGAGATTATTTTAGATTTCTTTTGATAGATCACTGCCATGTAAAACTGAAAAAAAGAGGCTCCTATCTAAAGAGTGTATGACTAGTTAACCCACAAAAGAGACAACTGGAGAATGTATGGCTTACTCAAGTTTCAAAAAAAACGATTATTTAAAGGAACACTTTAAGGGCAGAAAACATTTGAATAAACTAAAATAAAGTACAGACAATGAGGTGGTTTATGCCTAAAATATTACATAATTATCATTACTATATTAAACTTTCTGCTTTGAAACTGTGCACTTGTCTCCTGAACACATCCAATGATCACACAAATTGCTTAGAAAGCATGAGATTCTCTACTCATTCACTTAGTAAAGTTTACCAATCACTGTATTTTTTGGTTAACAAGCAAAGAACATAAGACACAAAGTGTAATAAGATATAGTTGGTTCCCTCCCTCATAATGTTAATTCCGAGGAGGGTAGATATGTGAATGAAAACCTGTGATGACAATGGGGTCAGAGCTATAACAGAAATATGGAAATCATGTTGCCTGAGAGAATGTAAATCAAAAAAGTTTTGAGATGCTTTAGGGTCAGAGGGGAAATCCTAAGAAACAGTCAAAGTATGAATCTTCACTGAAGAGGTGGTAAGAAAAGTTCAAGAACCCAGAGTCCAGTGGATATTCTAGGACAGGCAAGATAGAGATGTAGGGTTACCATTTAAGGGACAACTGTATGATACATAAGAAGTATCAGGAAACCTAGGTCCTGTAACAGCCTTCAGCAACTCACCTGGTCTCGGGAACCCAGTCTGTGAGACTGGGAGTTCCTGAGACTCTTTATGGTCCATGTGGTCCTCCATTCCTAACTGCCTATTGGTGTGAGGCTGGATTTTCTTCCTATACCTCAACTGCACAACATATGTAAGATTTAATGGAGAAGCAGATATTAGAATCCAGCATCTTCTATTAAGCAGACAATAGAAAAATTTTAAAAAACATAACATGTTGCCACTATTCTCACTAGAATAGTTTTTTTTTGGAAAAATATAGTTTCCATTAAAATTGCATTGTTTACCCTAACAAGTAGGTTTATTATTTTTATTTTTAAATGAATTAATGATTAAATATTTAATAAGCTTATCAGTTTTAATTTCTAATATGGTAAATATTGATAGCTTTAAGCCACATAAAGCTCTAAAGCTCTTTAGGGTCTTCATTAATTTTTAAAAGTAGAAAGGGGTCCTGAAACCAAAAAGTTTGAAAACTTCTACCTTAAGGCATCCATCGTATATAATACAGTAACTTCACTTTTATGCATCTCAAATGGAGAACAGAGAAAACAGTCACTAAATCATTTTCTATATTCCATGGTTCAGATGAGAAACCACCATTAAAATCTATAAAGCATGGCATATAATACATACTCAACGAACAAGGGTAAATGACAGAATTAGGATATGGATTAGAAGCAAGGTGGCTTCAAGTGGCTGGGAACAAATCAAACTCTTAAAATAAATTAATTAGCTGGGAGGATAAGTTACTTTATGATATTAATATTCTTATTTTATTTCATATGTGTACTTGAGACATGCTGATTGTTTTTCTTAAAGAAATGTTCTAGTTTCTAGAACATTTCCATTTAGATCACATAGCCCAATCATTCACTCAATATGCTCACCAACACCTAATACCTAGGGCACACCTGTTCGCTACACTGGATAAGAAAAACCAATCTGGGCCAGGCACAGTGGTACGTGCCTTTAGACCTAGCTACTCGGGAGGATGAGGCAGGAAGATAGCTTGACCTCAGGAGTTCCAAGATTAGCCTGGACCGACCCAGTGAGAACCCATCTCTTATTTAAAAATAAAAAAATTTTAAAAAGAAAAAAAACCCTAATCTTCTCTAATACCACATTTCATTTCATAGCTGCAGGCTGTTAGTGTCTGACCATAACAGGCATAAAAAAACATCGAAACAAACATACAATGTACTCTTATAAAACAACTTTACTTAGGTCATACAATGTATTTTTGTTATACTCACCGTATCCCATATCTGAAGTTTTATCTGTTTTCCATCAATAGTTATCATTCGAGCACCGAACTCTACACCTGAATAGAGTAGAAAACGATTTGTTACACAAAGTAGTTGGTATTTATCTCACATACAAGGATTAAAAACACAGAATATCTATTTCTAGTACATGCTATTCTAAGCGATACACAGACAAACTTTAACAAGTACAGCACCTAGTCTTAGAAAATACATAGGCTAAGGCAGAAGTGCTAAAAAGACATAAGTTAATGACATAATTAAAATACTAAGATGCTGAAGTCTGAAACAGTATTAAGAAGCCAACTGTGGTCTTCACAGGCTCAGTAACATAAAAACAACTACAGAAATGATCCTAGAGCCATAGTTTTTAGTAACAAATATTAAACACTAAAATTCCTTAAAAACTACAAATATAGTATAAAAATCACTAAAAGGGAGAGATGAATTTCAACATCATAGTCTTGATTCCCAGTATGGACAATCGACTAGGAAAGAAATCTCCCAATCAGCTCACTAAATATAAGTGCTGTTTAAACATACTTCCAGACAGTGCTCCATGAATAAAAACACATGCAGAAATAAGCACATAATTTTACATAAATAAGAACATATTAATGCTGTTACGCAATTTGCTCTTTATTTAATAATATGTCATAGACATTATTCCATATCACAAACATCTTTACAAATCGATAAACATAAAACTACACCACTATTTTTGATGTCTGCACAGTATTCCTTTGTGTATATATAATTTACTAAATTGGTATTCTATTTAGGCTTAGGTACAAATTTAGGTTGTTCCCATATTTTCACTAAATAGTGAGTGCTGAAACGCACTTTCGGCAGACATTTTTCAACTTACTATAATTTTAGGCAAATTACAGGAAATAAGATTGCAGG